>JBBPFP010491370.1:0-16717 GCA_037974795.1 Kaempferia galanga | reverse complement strand
TACATTAACCGTTGACATCCTCTCTGTCTTGGCCTAAGCCGCCGACATCTTCTCTCAGTCACTAACATCACCCATGTTTCAGTCTCAGTCGTCGACATCATCTATGTTCAAGGTCACTCAATATTAACCTCATTTTCTAATTCGTTTTCAGATCTGGGCCACACCCTACGTGGCCCCCAGAAAAAGCATAAAGGCATGCAAATAAAGAGGCAACATAACCGCCTCGTTAATGAAACCATTTCTCCTAGCGGATGCAAATAACGTCTGTGAATATTCTAAAACACGTAGCACTAGATGAATGGAGAAGCGCTTAAGTAGTTGTTAGATATAGTCTCACAATTCCCCTCCCCCAAACACGTGATGTTTCATGAATAGAGAGACAACTAACAGCTATCGAATTTAGTTCCTTCACTGATGCATACGAGGATGATTAATAAGAATACAACGTCTGACGCTGAAATGCTATTCTGACTGCTATATAAACACTAGAGAAGGTAAACAGGGAGGATTCTCTCTCCCCTCTTCGGCTCAACTAAACTCTCCTCTTCTTCTTCCTCTAGTTTCATACTTAAAAAAACCTCTAATTTGAATGTCGAAGTGACTGTATATCAAGATCCCTCGATGACATTCTAACCCTCTTTTGGAGTTTTTTTAGGTCCTTTTATCCTCATCGACGATCCCCAAAAAATATCCATGTCAACCCATTCGTCGACTAGTAATTTGACTATCCACGGTATTTGGCCGAAACATAATCATAGGGAGAGATTAATAATTTTTGAGAACCAGAGACACTACTCAGCTATGTTTAGTAGAATGAAATGTGAACTGGACACTACTTAAAGTGGAATCATCATTATGAGAAAGCATCATTTCATTCTCACATTTCATAAGCTGAAGAGGTGGGAATAAAGCAATCTTTCTCTAGTAACCTAAAACTCTGTTAGAGAAGATGAGCAAGTTGAACAGACTAAGGGTACTGCAGCATGTAGAGGCAGACAAGATGGCATAACAAATCAAGTGAGTCAAGAAAGAAACATCAAAGATTCAAAACCGAGTAAGTCAACTAATACAATTCAAGGAAAACAAAGGGATGGTAAATCCTTTTACTGTTTAAGAATTGCTCAAGAACATACAAAGTCATTCAAAAATTTACGAATCCGTACCGAGTGAATATTGCCCTCGAGAATGGATAGCCAACATGCATCGACTGATAATCACTGAAGAAATATTGTTCTTTGGTTGCCTGATACAGATTTTGTATCCAAACTATTCGTGAACAGACTTGATTTCACACAGCTTCTCACAGCTAATACATAGCTAGTGTAAACCACCGTGGCAGCTAATACGAGCACCCCGATGTAAACACACACTGTTGAAGCACAAAGATAAAGATACCTGTTGCATTTTGACAAAGAAATTATAATTTAGCTGCAAAATGTGTGCTAGGAAAGCCTTCAGAAGTGGTAAAATAGAAAACCGATGAGAAAAATAAGAAAATGGGTAAACAGGAGTCAGAAACAGAACTCATGAAACAACACAACGGCCAAATCTTGATAACTTATTGGTGCGACAGCAATATGGAAATCAATTTGTTCGAGAAATGAATAATGTGATAAGTTCAAGCATCCCATACCTTAATGGATAAAACAAGCATTGATGTTAAATGAAGAATAAGAAAACAAATTACTGCCACTTTGGGGACACATTCTCAAAAAGATCCAACAACTTGAATAAAAAATGATGATAGAGCTTACACACAACTAATACTGGCTGGTGCTTGCAGATGCAGGCTGCTGGAAGTAGCAGCTGCAGGGATGAGCAGATTAGCTGTGTTCACAGTTCAGATCTGGGTGTACATCGATGGCTCAATTGGGTGAGACGCAGTACAGTTTCAGTCGCAAGTCTGCGACTGAGGCTGACAAAGACCTTGCTGTTGGAAAGGAGGAACAACAAAGGGACAATGTCTATGGAAGATTCTACTAGAATGGAATTGATAATGGGAAGTGTGGTGTATGAGGACAAGAGGGAGTGCCGCAATTACTATAACACGACCACATTACCATATAACGGATAAAAGAAGACAACAGGGATCAAATGAAGAAAAATATACCATGTACAAACTGTGCAAAAGTACTTTTCTAGATTTATCAATTGGACAAAATCTTATTTAATACAAATGATTGTGATAGTAATGACTGAAAGGAAACATAACCAGGCAAGAAATCATGAAAGCCAGCATCATGGTAAATTGGGTTGCAATTGGGGAAAAGTAAACAGGATATTGGGCATACTCATTTTTCCATAACATATCTCAAATCCTAAATATTTATTTGGTGAAAAGTAACGTGTAATAAAAGGAAGACAAAAAATCTGAATCATCAGTTAACAAACCAATTTAAGCTGAAGTAAAATGGAGTATCAGTGTAAAACTTACTTGGGTGAGAAGACACTCCAAACAAACAGATGGTTTCTCATAAGCAGCAATATGATAGTGAAAGCAACTAAAACCACAGAATTTAAGACCAAGGGAAGAAGACAAGGAAATCCAATCATCAAATGTAATGTATCCAATCCTGGGCGATTTGGTAAAAAATCATTCATATCCTTTACAGAAATATAGATTAGCATGCTCAGGAATGCTAGCAAAGGTGCTGCATAGGTGATGATGAACATCAGTATGCCAGAAAGAACAGTGGAATGATTTGAGATACCCTACAGAAAAAGAAAACATAGCAAATAGTAAAAAGAAGATGAAATAAGTGGTAATGTTCAGGTGAACTAGTCTTTCATATATGAACTGCATGGTAAAGAAATTTACAATAAATGCCCCCGCAACGTCAATAGTAGCCAGGCTGTTACTGTTCCCCAGACCAAAATGGCCTGTCATTCCTAAAAAATACATTGCAGCAACCTGCTAATTGAAAAATATTTGTGTCATCAGATAAGGATCACTGAATCATATATGCGAAATGCAAGTACCAAATCCTAGTCCTTTGGATATTAAGTAGGGTGATTTTTCAAAATGCCCACCAATGTTTACCATCTTTTAAAAAATGTTCCCCTCAAGATTTAATTGGTGTCAAAACGCCCCCAAGGCTTTCACTTTGTTGCCAAAATGCCTTCTCTCCACAAACAAATGATTTAGATGGTAATTTTGAAGCATAAAGTAGGTATTTTTTGGTCTTATATAAGGGGTATCTTGATAACAAAAATGGAAACTTTAGGAGGCATTTTGACATTAATCAAACCTTGGGGGCCATTAAAAAAACTGATAAATGTTGGGGTTCATTTTGAAAATCATCATGCACAACAACAGAATATATTAATCATATGAAAGATATATTCTGCAACTTCACAAGCAAATAAAAATATAGGCGTGTTATTCAATCGCTTTATCTTGCTCATCCTTTACAACACTGCTGACAGCTGAGCAAGCCTATAAAGCTGAGACACTTGCAAAAAGATTGTTTAACAAGTCACTGCTACAATCAACTGAGACACTCTGACTGTAACAATCTCTTTATTGTTACAGGAAGCCATAAAGCTAAGACAGTTGCAAAAAGATTGTTTAACAAGTCACTGCTACAATCAACTGAGACACTCTTCCTGTAACAATCTCTTTATTGTCATTAGTAAAATCAGTAAACTATGTTAGCTTCTACTTGCACATATTTGTATCACCAACAAGGATGAGTCAACAGCGTGTCAATGATTGATAAAGAGCCATTTAGCAATTTAACCACTGTGATACATGTTGACCATTAAAAGCCAAGAGGTATTGAAGATTTTCAAAATTTACACTTGTTGAATATGGAATTTCATAATTGTTTATAATGCTAGATCACACAAGCTTTTGAATGACTTATGGAGAAGAGAACAGGGGAAGCAATTAAATATTCCTTTCACAGGTCATCTCCATTTCTTTCATCTCGTCTAATATTTTGTTTGCTTGCCACTTTTTTTTTCTCTCTTTCCGGTTGCCATTGCCTATCACACTTCCTGGCCTATCCAATCTCCAACCAGATTTTGAAAGAGATTGTTGGTCACTTCAAGCTTAAAATTGAACAGGTTACAACAACAATGGAGTCAGTTTATCAAGATCAAGTTATTCACACTTCACCATAGACCAATTTAACTTGGATTAGATATAGTTGATACTCTTGCAACCCCAACAGATACCAGTATAACCACCTACACTTGCAAAAATACCACTGATTTGGAATCACAGATTTAAACCATTAAAGAACTTTGGCATAAGATTGTTGTCATCATTCTAGTGAGGAACCCATTACCCAATAATGAAAGTAACAAGTGAGAAGCTGCAAATCTACAGGTCATTAAATATTATAGAACTCTTTTACCACTTCTGTAAGTATAAAGGTTATTTTCTGCAAGTCTCAACTCCTCAAACAGTCTGCTATGCATTGAATCAGGTATGTTGTACAAGTAAATTAAATTGTTACTACAACAACAACCAAGTCTTATCCCACGAGGTGGGATTGGCTTAAATTAAATTGTTACTAAATACAAAATTTTACATGGTAAGAAACCTTCTAGGATGTCTCTTTCAAATGACAAAAAAAAAGCCTTCAAAGGATCCGTCAATTATGTAGAATCTCCAAAAGATAACTTATCCTTTACAAGTTATATGGCAGAATGCAGTTTCCATTTTGATTTGGCAACCAAATTTTAATTCATCTAAAATAAAAAGAAACAATACTTTCTCTTATTGTGCAAAAGGGAAACCATGCTCATTATGCTTCAAATTAATTTTTTTTTTAAAATATAGATAAGTGGGAAACCAAAAAAATATCAAAATATTGCTGTGCAGTTAAAAAGACTACTCACTAATATTTCCATGACATCAAACATCAAGTAACATAGGTAGTAGGAACAATACAATCTGCAAGTCAATAAATTCTAAACCATGTAGATGACAAAATATCAACCATCAAGTGACACATGTACTATAAATACACGAGTTAACTAATTCTGTGTGCCAGAAAATACATCTGATGAAAACTGACCTCAATCCACTGCCGGTGTTTAGTTCTATACGATGAGAAATAGATTATGCTGGCCATTTCTTGTAAATAAACTATCAGCACTGGTATATCATTTATTCGCTGCTGCAGAAGCAATTGTAACAAACACCAAAAAACAGTGAATGTGGTTCCAATCAGGTATGTGCAATCTCTAAATCCCAGCAGAAAACTAGAACTTTGCATATCATTTCTCTGTGAACTTGATTTCAATCCAGTTATAACACTACCCACTTCATGATCAACAGGAAGAACCCATGGAGATACTAATACAGTAAAGAGTATCACACTTCCAACACAAATATAGATGATTTGAGCGACTGAATTGACACTAGAATGTGTTGGTCCTATAATATTGCTCTGACTATCAATTATGTGTAGTAAAACAAGAAATCCACATATGAAATAGCTAATCCAAACAATGTAAACTAAAAATATCCTTCGTCGCACAAGTGAAAAGGCAAATGAACCAAGCGCCATGAGACCAAGTAATGCGATTATTTGAAAAGCCTTAATATAGAAATCACCAGTTTGGATCAGCAACTTCGATATATCAGGAAGATGAGCCCAGTTAACACCACCTTGATGCCATCCTCTTAATACTCTTCCCAAAATGAGAACAACAAGTATCAAGGATGCTTGATAATTTTTCTGTAGTTGTTTTGATTGAGATGATTTGTCATTGGTAGTGGGACTGCTTTCATCATTTGACAGTGACTTGCGAAGAGTATGGTTGTTTTCACGCTTGTTTCTTTTCATGAAGTATGATGTAGGTGTTTTTAGAGAGGATCTGATAACTGATAAGAGAAATATCAAAAAGAGTGAGGATGTCAAAAAATGCCAAGTATATTGCTCTTCCTCCACCATGGAACTTGCACCAAGGCTAAGAACATGGATAAATATCCCAATAAGAGTAAAAGATTCATCCATATGCCACACTTGATTCAATTCTTTTGACAGAGAGAAATGTTTCCTCTCTATAATGAAGACTTCTTTGAATAACTTAAACATGATGTTCAGTTGTAGAATACATGAGATAAGCATTATAGCAATACCAGATAGAAGCAAGTTGATGGGTTTCTGCAAAACCATCAGATTTCTGAGTTAGTAATCTTCACCCTCAATGAACAAAAACTTATCAAGCAAACAGATATTGTCCCAGTCCTATAATGTCATCCATGACTGATCAAATGGATATGCAACAGTTTATCAACACTGCCAATATCTGACAATAAGCACACAGACACACACAAGAATATTGAACACAACCAAATCAAGCTAATTGATCTTAATTAACAGAAGGAAATGAAAATTACATCAGTAGCTCTGTGAGACAACCACTCACTCGCATTTCCTAGAAATTCATAATATGAACTGACTGCAAGCTCAAGATCATCATTTAAATTTGATCTGCAAATGTAGAGAAAATTAACTAGCATAAATACTTAGAAACGATGTCAAGAACATATGCACCTATGTAAATATATACACAAGATGTAAACTTCCAATTACGTTACACCAGAAGTTTGACGGAGTAACCACATATTATGCGACGACGCAGCTTTGGAAAACAAGTAACCTAGTTTTTCCTTTGTGCTGTCAACATCTTGATTAGTTAACAAACCAATGCCACCACTAATGCCAGTCAAATTCCCACAAAGTAAGCCAGGTGAATGTGTTTGCAATAATCTTAACATCTGCCAGGAATTCAACTGTAAGGCTCGAAGCCTTTGCTCATCTATTAAAAAAAAATAGATCAACAAATTATCTTTATTGAAATGCATAGTAAGAAAAATAATTGTCTTATACCATTTGCAAATTCATAAATATGTCAAAACACTCATCATATTTCCAAAGCTCTTCTTGTTGCAATATGGAAATTACTAAAATTCTCACTTAACCATATTAATTTAAAGAGTACATAATAGTGGCTGGCATCAACGGATGGCAAAGACAAGGTTCCCCACCACCCAAAAATGCTATAATATGTGGAAGCCTACTAGTTTCTCTCTACGTCGTCATATTAATTATAAAAAATTAGAGTATATTTCTTTTGTAGCATGACAAAGATAGCTTGTAATTAACAACTGATTATAGATTGTATTAACATTTAGGTTGATTGATTGACACGGATCCAATAATCATTAGCTATGCAGAATATTATAGTTGATTGGCTAACCACTTATCTCAAATCCTTGAATTATCAGGAAAGATATCAATATATAATGAATCACCGCACCTGTCCATGTGGAACTAATGGACGTGGATCATCCTAATAATGGTTCATATCACTTGTTCTGACTAATACAAAACATGATATAAAAACATGGCCTGTCATGTATCAACATTTATTGCATGTTAATATGGAATGGTAATAATATGGTATGGATTTAGGTTGTTACTGCAGACTGTATTAAAGTAGTACCTTAAATTTTGAATGCATCTGTAAGTGTTCTATATATTACAAAGTTAAAAAAACGAAGGAACAAATGTTTATGCATGATGATAAGTCATATGAAATTTACAACAAAAACTATTGTACGAGGAAACTTCCAAATGCCAAACTAGTAGGATTACCTTTTCATAAGCAAAAATTCTAGATAACTAAAAGATTATAACAAAATTACAACAGATTCACTAGAAATGTCACTGAAAATATAACATTAACAACATTTCCTTCATTTACACTTACAAAGAAAAATTAAGTAGGAGTTCAAATCCATGCACGATTTGCAAATACCCAGACTATAATAAGTTGATAACTAATAAGTCAAAACTCAGCAGGGAAAATGCTGGCTATTTCGATTATTCTAAAATATTGAGGACTAAACAATGGGACCAACAAACCTGTCAATGAATCAAGCATCCCCCTCACGATGACTCCTATATTGTTATTTGGAATGGGCACGCCAAAAAGAAGAGCTAGAGTTGGAGCAATATCTACCTGTATTAGTAGGGACAATGTTGCATGACAGGAAATAAAGCTAATCTGGGCATTCCAAAGATGTCAACATTATGTAGGGATACAGTTAAGGTGTGTTTTATGCTCATATATTACTTCAAATAAATCTAATTTACCTGCATTGATAGGGATGGCAAAGACTGATACAAGATATTTTCAAATTTTATCAATAAAAAACAGAAAACATAACGAATCACAGGTATGCAACAATAGAGAGACGTGATGCCTATTTGAACTTCATATAACTATGCTTCCATAGCTTTCATCTATTTTAAAATTAGGATCCTAACGATGTGTTATGTGTATGTCAACAAAGCAACCATTGGTCATTATTTTAAACATGAAATAGTTAAATATCATCCACTGACAAAAATCAAGCAAATCATAGCAACTACTTTTTAGCCATGAATTAAATCAATAATGAGCTATAAGTTCCACTGATTGCGATTGGTTGGAAAGGTAAATGGCTAAACAGCAATAATATCATCCACTGAAACAAATCAAGCAAGTCATAGCGACTTCTTTTTAACCATGAATAATATCAATAATGAGCTATAAGTTCCACTGATTGAGATTGATTGGAAAGGTAAATGGCTAAACAGCAAGGTACCTATCTACAGGGTATACATCTGCAATATTTTTTGAATTGAGATTTACAGTTATGTTTCAATTGCAATAGAATGTTTGTACTTGTGTCTCTTGTGACTAACCAAGAGAGGGGTACTCAGAGCCACCAATAAGCATATGGCTTCAAGATCAAAAACAAAAGAAAATCAAACATACAAGAGAATTGCATAAGCCCTCAACCATAAAAGATATTAGTAGAGAACACAAACATAGCAGTAGAAGACTAGAGGGAACCTGAGAAGTAGACTTGTGCACATTGAAAGCACTATCTGAATTCTCAATAGAGAGACCAATGAAAAGAGCTAGTGAATCGGTTTCTTCATATGATGATCCTCCATGGTTTCCACCAGTAGTCATTCCATGGTCACTGACAACTACCTAACAAGAAAGAAAGAGATTGCAAAAGTCATCAATTACCATGGAGAAAAAAAGAGGAAAATTAAAATAGTGATGAACTTAAAAGCTCAGGCTACTGATAGAAAATACAATAGCTGTTTGTAATCAATGAGTATGGATCCCAGAGACGAAGCATCTGAACTACAGTTTGTAGTTATCAGAAATAGGCTTTGGTGTTCAGGAAAGTTGTAATGACTGGGATTATGAACTACTACGGGATATTCTCTATGTAAGTTAAGAAAAAGTGCAATAATTGGTATTACGAAATACTATGGCTTTCTATGTAAGGCCATGAGGGTGGATGCTACCAAAAAAGCTATTGTACAAGTTATCACCTATCGAATTTTCTAACATGCATTATATTGGAAAACAATCCATATAGCCACAAGCACCCCCCAACACACACACACATTCACTGTAGTTTCAATTTGCAATAGCCTCACAAGGGCAAATTGACAAAGTTTAGTTTATCACAACTTACTGCATTCAGCATAGACTTAACTTTTTTAAAAAATTAATGCAATTTATATTTAATTTAACAAAAATTGTGAAAAAGATAGTAAAGAAAGAGATCCCTTTTGTTGAAGATGGCATGACAAATGTAAGGAGTCGTGATAGTGTAAAAGATTGGCATGACAAGCATACACTAAAAAAAATCAAGCTCAGTAAGAGAATGATCTAAAATCACAACATTATCCATGTTATGGAAATACAAGATAGAACTAACAAACCAATAATGTGTCTGCAGCATTGTTGTGCTGATGCAGAATAGTGCACATATGAATCATCTTAATGATATCATCCATCTCCTTCAACTTTGGGGCCATCAGTATACTGACATTGGAAGATTATTTTAAAACAAAAGCCAATCTTGAAGCAATTTCATATAAACACAATGCTGAAAATAATAGTTTTAGCACATACCTATGTCGTCCACCAATGTGGCCAACATGGTCCAAGCCAAGGTAATGAAGAATCTAAAAAAGCATCAAAAATAAGATCGTGTGCTAATAGATATAATAAAACTTTGGTCAAAACCAACACCATTAGATGAATCTAACTATCTACCTTGTCATTATTCATCAATCATGCAAATACATAGGTTTGTTAAAGTAATTTGATACTGTTGCCACACCATATTTAACTCATATAATCAATGAATACTTTCAAGCAAACCAACACAAAGCATAATCTCAGAAGTCTCTCAATTGAAACCAAAAATGATGCTGTCAAAATGAACAACTTTAAAAACATGCAACAGTCTGACAATCCCTTGAATTGGCAATTCTTTGTTGTCTTTAAATGTCAGACTCGTATGATAATTCTCAGTTGAGCCCCTATACATGTCATTCCATGCATCATCATCAGCAACTGAGCCCCTGCATGTGAGTCAGTCTGCGCATCATTGTTGCTAGTTGAATCTTTGCATGAGGTCATTTTGTGCATCATTTCTGATTAGCCTCTGCATGAGATCATTCCGTGCGTCATCTTTGGTCGAGCTCCGTGCAAGTGAGATCATTTTGCACATCATCTGCCTGTGTCACTATGCGGATCTTATCTTTGCTCTCTCTGTGTGCATCATTCTGCATATATTTCAAAACAGATTTTCCCTCTTTTCTTTGCATGTGGTATTCAACAAAAATTTCAAGATAGATACATTCTCTTCGTATGCATCATCCCAAAAAATGTTGGACAAGCTAATTTCTATAGTATATTTGAATCAACTTAAGGAGAGTAGAGTGTTATAGAGTATTAAGTAAATATTTAATAGGCAAAGGTTTATTGTAATATTCTTATTCATAAACAAAATGTATATAAAGATAGATGGTGCTACCTAGGGTTTCTTGAGAAGGAGTATTTATTTCTTCCTTTAACAAAATTAAAAGAAACAAAAAAAAAATTCATTGGGGAAGTAGAGTTACAACAAAAAAGTTAATCAAATACTAGTGGTTCCACTTGACATTAGGAAACTCTACCAAATAATAGCAAACCAAATGGTTAACTTTCTCTTTTTTTGGTTTTGTGCAGTAAGTAGCTGAATACAATGAGGTTTAGCAATCTATCAGAAACATAGCTTGGGCTGAAAGTGATATCTGCTCTCTTCATTTTCTTGAACATATACAAACAGTGGAAGTTTCATGCACATACCCCTCCTAAAGTAAAGGCCCATGTTATCTTAACCAAGTTCACTGATCCATATTTTTCAACTTCATGTTACCTTACACAAATTCAACAGTCTATATTTTTTGGTTTTCTCAATCAAATTCTTAACCAACCAACCCATCAAATTTCTGAATCAACTTCTTTCATCCAAGCGATCCATCCTGATTCAACAATGGATTCTACAGTCTACCGATTTCATTAAAAACAGACCAGCAGACAGGATTCAACCAGTCAAATCAGAAATCAGAAATCAGAAATCAAGAATCAATCCAAACTAGGATTGGTATTTAAAAGTGGAAATGGTAAACGTTTATGAAATTAGAAGATAAATAAGAATCAGCAGAACTGTTAGTTCAAATTAAGTTTATTTTTCTTGCAGTAGAAATTGACATATTGCGACTATAAGGATAAATAGGTTTTAAGCTACCAAACTATGATAAGCATCAAAGAATTCCACTATAATATACAAGATATACCAGTAATGGACTAAAAGAAACTATGCCAGACCAGGAGATTCCAATCTTCAGCAGCCAGTTCAACATCTAGATGACGAGAAATGTTGAAATCAACTTGAATTGTATCTTTCACCTAATAAGAAACAAAAACCAAATGATTTTGACTTTCCATCAAGAGAAGTGACATATACACATAAAACAACAGGTAATCAGGCACTATGTTAGAAAATAATGATAATTATACAAAAATCTAATACCAAAATAGACCAAACAATCATAATAAGAAAATAAACACTGTTTAAAGCAATGATAGATCACAAATGCAGCCTCTTATATCCTCTTCAGGTTATCTGTACAATTAAATGAATAAAAACATGAGTTGCATATTCCATTATGCAAGAATCTAAAGTGTACTGTCCTAGGCTTACACTAATTTGAATTGGGATAATATTTTAAATATCTACAAGGAACTCACTCCAGAAGAAAATATATCTATATTAAAGAAACTTTAGCATCTAAAACTCCTAGGTAGTCTTGTGTGTTGAGGTTGGTCCTTTTCTTTCTTCTTTATCTAAGAACAATAGGGAAATGAAGAAACTACGATAAACTGATGCTATGATATTACAGATAAATAATGATATTGTTTTACTGAATGAATGAATCTTGTGCAAGAGCTACATAGACAAATGACAATAATATTTTAAGTAGAAAAGTTAATGGTGACAAATCCACAACTGTAATGGCATACTAAGAATCATTCTATATTGAATGAGATATCACATTTAAAATTGCAATGTTTTCAATAGATATCATTTTTTACAGACAAATAATCTTGGAAGTTTGCTGATTGTCCATCCAAAACCAGTTAGTCAAAACAAAAAAGGAATCTTGTTTCATCGACAGACGTTTCAAAAACAAAAACTTTGTAACGACACATCATATGTGTGGCCTAGTGATTCATAATTATGTATCATATAATAGTATAATGCACACATAAAAAACATTATACATTTATGATGGTACTTGGAATTGTGCAAAAGTATATCAAATAATCTAAAATGTAAATGAAATAATATGTACAAGTAATTGATTGAAATGCTAAAGTACTCTAGCTATTTATTGTAGATGATTCTAGTAATAATGCTAGCATTGTGCTACATCAGTCATGTCCCATGCAAACGCCACTATTGTTTTGATAAAAAATGGATATTTATAGACCTCATGCTATCTTGGCATGTACAATGGAACCTGAGAGGCTAAAAACATGATACAAATACCATTAAAAATTTGGGGAAGGATCTGAATCATCATCATTCAAGTTGTGTTGTTGCAACTATTAGGGGGTGGCTAGATGGATTATCACTCCAAACTTTATGCACAGTTCGATCACCAATCATATTCACATCAGTTGAACCACTTTTTTATAACATCAACTAGAATTTTCTATAGTCTTTCCCTACCCCTCAACTCTATTTTCATAATGTTAATTGTTTCATCAATATCTCCATGTTGAAGAATAGATTCAAGATATACAAATCTCTCGCATAAATTTTACATCAATTCATCTTAATTACTTTATTAATTTTTTCTTATTTATTAAACGACATTATGTCACTTCTCGTACTTAATTTCAAATCACAGAAGAAATGGTACAAACAGACCTCAAGTATATACTTACGTGGAAAACAGTGTGTAAGAATCAGCATGGTATAAAGATTTAAAATTGTTGTACATTAATGTACAAGTGATGGTAGACTTACAAAAAAGCTGTTCACTCCATCTTGTCTTATAAATATTTTAGGGAAAAGTTTAATCCATGTTTCATCCCCAAGCATCACTAGGTTCCATCCAATACGCTTGAATTGGTCTGCTAGAAAGATTAAGATTAATACTCAATTAAGAAAATATCCACCACATTTGACAAGGCAAACTGGAATGCATCTGACGAACCAAGAAGATTATCATCCAATAGAGCTTGAGTATTAAAGTTAAATGCCACATCCAAAAAACCTCCAACTGCGCCAGAAACCATAGCCTGTAAGCAATAGATAAATGAGGTATCCAGGAATAGGAACTGCTTTAAAATTTTAAATGTACCTTTAACCTAGGCATGGTGACTGTAGGAGGTTCAGCTTTAGCATGATAAGCTCTAGCTTTTCCAGCTGACAACAAAGATTGGGTATACGGCATAGCCTCCGTCATGGTCTTGGTTGGAGGCTTGTTATCTCTTCCCAGAACAAATTCAGCAGGCAGTCCATCGATAACCTAAACTAACAGATGCGTGAAAACAACAAAATCCCCCATGACCTTAGGAGCTTTTTTAATTGAGAGCAATGTGGTTACAAGGGTCATACCATTAATACAAGTCGATTATATGATGGAGGCACCTTGGATAGTTCCTGTATCAAAAATGCATATCTATAATGTTATTAATATGAAATTATTCAGGATTATTCTAGAAATCTAAAGATTGTATGATTTGACAGCCTTTAATATGACATTTAAGGGCAAGAAAAGCCACCTAACAAAATAATCTTATTGTGAGGGATAAGATTCTCTTATTGTGATTAAAAGAGAACAATTGGCACCCAATATACAAAACTATAGCATAAAACTTGAGAACATAATACTCCAAGTGGCATAAAATATATATTATTTCTATGACTGTTGGGCTGTCACAGGGCGCAACACAACTTGAACTAAACCGTCGTGGGCCGAGAAACAGACCATTGACACACCTATCTCGAGTTGTTTTTATGATAAAAATTCAATAAGTTCAAAGATAGAGAAATTTGCTTGCATTACACAGCGTGAAACTGAAACACTGAGAATAAAATGCTACCTTTAATAGATTTTTTTTTTTTTTGAAAAAAAAATCAGGTTTGAGTCACTAAATGTGTGATAAAGATAATAAAAATTAACCGATTCAACCATTCCTAGGTAGATATTTCCATCATCATAGAGTTACATTAGCCAACCAAATCAAATCAGCAAGCTAAACGTGAGTACAAAAACTAACCTTGTAGAAGGATCTCAGCTTCTCCGGAGGTAGCTCGCTGTCCTGAGCGTCCAACACTGGCTCACATGTCGGCATTCGATAGCTCTCTGGACCGCTAAAATAACGACACCCCCAAATAAATTAGATTGAATTATATTACTCTTTCTCGATTAGTAACACAGAAGAGAGAACGAAACCAAACCTGAAGCCCGGGAGAGTAGGTTTAACGGGGAAGAAACCTATCATGAAGAACGAGAGGCCGAGGATCTGAAGCAGGACGGCGCCGATCGTCCAAGAAGCAAGCTTTCCGCATGTTAGTCCGGAAACCATGGAACGTAACCCTGCTAGGGTCCCTCCAGACGGGAAGAAAGTCGAGAGGGAGGTGCGAAGGAGAAGAAGAAGATCTCAAAGAGAGCCGAGAGTGAATAGCCAAGGCATTTCGGTGAGGAACACTTTCACTCTGCCCTAGCCTTTTATATATATTTACACAATAATATTTCAGACAGCCATTTAAAATTTCTTAAATTGGAAAGTGTGAAGGGTGTTTTTAGAAAATTATCTATTTTTCAGATCGCTCGCGTGCCCCAATCGACCGAGAGGATACGAAGCAGCGGCGGCAGCGACGGCGGATTGGGCACGATAAGAGCGACCTGGAACCACCAAGGCCGGTAGCATCTCCGAAAAGCAATAGCTTAGTCTTCTCCGTGTCGTGATCTTCTCCGGCTGTCGATTGGATCCTTCTCGTCGAGGACGGAGGCAATCCCACTCTGTGTTCGCCACGCGCCTGTCCGTTGTAAACCTCGATCGGAGGCTCCGATTTCCTTTTCTCAAAAGCTCTGAAGTCTTCAAGGTCTGTTTTTCTCTTCACTGCGGCAAAATCAATCCCGATTGCTTCCAGCATGACAGAGGTATTTTTCATTCGTCAAATTAGGGTTTAGTATTTGTTATTGTCAGTTGTTTTGTTTGTTTTATATGTTGATTGTAAAAGGATTTCGGATGATTTTCACCCCTATGTTCCCTCTCCTCTGGCATTGCCTAAACCCTCTCCCTCTCTCGTTTCTTCACTGTGCACCAACTGTGCCCATAAAAACCTTATTTTGTGCATTCTCTATAATTTCGCCGCTCCAACATCAATCTCGGTCTCCCTCGCTCTTTCCGCTCCAATCCTCACAGAAACACACTCTACCTCTTCTTCTTCTTCTTTTTTTCTTTTGGTCTTTTATGAAGCCTCCACTCCAACCCTCTTATTGGAACTCTCTCCTGCTTTGTTTCTCAACACTTTCGGTGACACAAAAACCTCCTTGTTTGACATCGTCCTCCCTCTCCTCCCCCATGGATGCCCTCTCAGTCCCTCCATTGATTGTGGGCTGGTTGCCAAATTTTCTGGCAACAGTTCATTGCTTGTGGAACTACTTGACTGTGGATCTGATTCCCACAGAGTAGGGAAACTCCAAAGAGGCCACGGCAGAATCATATCTTGCCTCAAATCCATCCTTGAAGGGCACAAGAGAGGTTCATTTCTTGTCTCCCCTTTGTTGATTAATTGGTTTAACATCTAACTTCAGGTTATTCATTGATTTGGCTTTCAATATCCATGTTTTGCATTATCCATTTTTGTGACTAACAAATTTCGAGCATGTATGTTGTCTTTTATAATCATGGATCTGAAATGAAAAATGTTACAACACCAAAGAAGTTTACCTTCCACAGACAGGCAAATCACTAATTAATGACCACAGCAAATGATGTCAAAACAAGTAACAGATAATTTGTTGGAATGGATAGAAAATGCTCAATGACTAATCCTTCAGACACTTTCTAATGGAACTAATGCTTAAATTGGACACATCCACCGGATATTTGACTGAAATATGGGATCAGAAGAAGCATTTGTCGGGTTGGGTACAGTTAATCAAGTTTCAGATCAAGGATGTCTAATTAAACAAGATTGCAATGCTATGGATGCATTGTGTGATCCACAAGAAAGAATAGACTTGTATATTCCATAGTATCTATTTTCCAGTGAGTAATTGAAAGACATATCAAAGTAATAATGGCGATGACACCCATTGGT
>JBBPFP010489177.1:0-16723 GCA_037974795.1 Kaempferia galanga | reverse complement strand
GACAAAATGGTAAAAATATAAGAATTCAATTCAATTTTGATAGATTCAAAATCAAGAAATTCAATTCAATTCTGTTATTTACTAACTCATTCCAAATCAAAGAATTCAATTTAATTTCCGATGGAATTCAATTGAATTTCATTACTTGAAATGTTTCCAAACAGGGTGTTAAAGCGGCATGATAGTCAAGACATAGGAGATTGTCACATGAGGTTTTGAAGTCGAAACACAGTAAGTTCAAGCATATACTTCCCCCAAATCTTAACCAATATGCACTAATGGCTAGTAGTTATCTGTGATTTACCTCCTCCGTATTAGTTTAGGGATGGATTAGTAGGGGCATTTAGACGAATAAATCATCTTTTACCACATATTTAAGTAAATAGTAAACCTTTAGAAAATTATGTCAATTTTTACAAAATTTTATTATGTGAAAGGTGAAATTTATTATTTAACGGTTCCTCACCTGCCCATCATATTAGGAAAGGTAAGTTAAGAAATCAAAATTAGTATCATAATTTTTTAAATTTTAATGGAATTTGATCCAATTCTATAAATCGGTTATATAAGAACTAACTCAATTATTATGTCTCATCTAAAGTCAATTTTTAAACAATTTTATCAACTGCGTTTCGTGATCAATTTTTCACAATCGCCTGATCATAAAATCGCAGCCAAGCGATCATAAAAGTTGTTTGGTCAGGATTTAAAATTTAGAATTTAAGATTTAAAGTTTAGGAGTAATTTAATAGCCTCTGTATTAATCAGGGGTTAGTAAATTGTCGAATATAATTTTTTAATAAAAAATTATAAAATTTTTAATAATTAAATAAGTAAATTGTTGATATTTGAATTAAAGAAGGCATACTTAAAAGCTAAAGTGAGACTTCCTTGTGAATTGGAATCTCTTGCCCTACTTTATTCCAGGGAATGTGAATATGAGTTGTAATTGATAAGATCAAATTTATCCTTATATAATAACAAATAATACTTAACCTGAGTAAATGTATGGATTTGGATTATCATCCGGCTAAGTTCAGAGATGGGTAGGCCAACTGGCACAAACTGATTTTGCTCAAGTTTTGCTATGTGTTGGACTAAATCACATTAGGCTCAGACGCCGCTAATTGAGCTCCGTCTTAAATTGGGCCAATTGAGATGTTGAAGAGAAGGTGTTGATGTTGCCCTTGGGGCTCTCATATAATGGTATGCTGTGGGACGCACAACGAGTATTTGAATCTCACTTAGGGCATGTTATACTTCAAAAGTTCAAAATTACTTGTGACGCTGGATCATCCGTCACGATCTATTTGAGCTTCCCGATCTTTAAGTATTTTATTGCTTCATCATTATCCGAGAGATATTTTGTGCCTTAACCTTGAAGTCACCTAGGCTTTTCCATAGTTACCTTGCGGTATCAGTAGCACCCTATGGATTCGATATTCGACCTGATAATTTCTACACCCGATTCCCATAGCTTGAATAGGACTCCACTGCATGGATTCTTGTTCTATTTGGAAATCATGAAAAGGAAGAATCATCATACATTTTATTTCATGGTTAATTCAAACCATGAACAAGAAGCCATTTTCCTTGTCTTCCTCTTGAAACGTTGAGCTGTAAACAAGAAGAGAAAGAAGAATAGAATATGAAGAAAAGCATAAGATGACAACAATAACAACCACTCACACCACAATTATTAATATTATTATCATTATTTTTAAATTTACATCTCATTCACAACATGTGGAACACACAGCAATAATGCACAAGCATTTTTCTTCTTTTTATTTTATTTTTTATAATAACAATCACTATATTAAAAAGATTTTTAACTTTATCACTACTTTTGTCTGAATATTTAACTCAATATAATGTGGGGATTCTTGTGGTGGTACCCAAAAAATAAAAAAGTTTAAAGTCTTTTGAACTCTTGAATCTGATCCTTTTCAAAGAAGAGCAAAAATAAAATAAGAATTACCAATAATTCAGGGGTTTTTGTGGACATGATATTATTATTATTATTATTTACTCTTCAATTATTGAACTAAATTTCCATTGTTTGACCTATAATTAATATGTCCTTAAAAATTTAAAAGTCAACAGAGAGTGGAATATTAGGTCTTTAATTAGGCGGGGGTTTGAAATACTTATCCTTCTTTTCAAACTTTTTTAATGTTTAAAAATGTGTTTTTTTGTTTTTAAATATCTAAATATTTAAACGCCAACAAAATGTGTTCTCTATAAGTTAGTTTTTATTATTTTTTTCTCCGCCCCAAATGTCATTTTAAAATCTATAAATATCATTTCAAAATATTATATAATATTTGCATAAAATTCATAAACTTAGCAATCAATAATTGTTATATTTATATTTTTTTAATAATTACATTGATTTAAAGATTTTATCTTTTATAATTATCAAATTTACTCATCTAGTAAACAATCTAAATAATTTTTTTACTCATTTTAAGTAACTAATTTAATAAATTTAGTTTTCGAACCTATTTATTTGAGATATTTAATTTTTCAAATCGATTAAAATTTTTATTACTCAATAAAGTAAATTTGAAAAAGACAGATGTCTCCTAATAATAAAATTATGGGTCGGAACTGACTAGGTCAGATTTGGAAGGCATTGATTGGACTTGAGCACCATCATCACTTACCTTCTCCCTCATTTATTTTGAGCCCGTTGCAATCACGTTTTGACTTGCCTTTTCCACTCTGTAACAAGCAGAGAAGTTAAACTCAAAGTTCCAATTTTTAAATTGCAACAGCCAAATCGCATTCATTCACCAATTTAATCTCTGGCATCTCATCGTCTCTCTCTTTGTTTCTGTTCTTGTTCCTGGCATTAATTGGGAGTTGGCTTTTGAGAATGAGGAGAGATCCATAAGATGCAACAAGGTCCAATCTTGCTGATAATGGCTGTGGTGGTTTAGTAGAGGAGGGAGCAGCACAGTAGCTATCTTCTTTGCTCTACTTTTGTCCATTCCAAGCCATCTTCTTCATCGTTGAGCCCTTTCCTTGAAGCAAAATCCAATTTTTACCAGCAGAGAGACACGTCGCCGACACTGCTGCTGTGTCGGATGCAAGCATATTAGTCCCCTCGGCTTTCAACGAAGAGGTAGACTCGGAGGAGGAGATGGCAAGAGGCGATCGTCTCCCGGCGGCTCTTGTTCCTTTTCTGCTCCTCTTCACGGCGGCGGTGGAATCCGCCACCGATTCGTCTGACGGTACGTCGTGAAGGAAATTGATTCGCAATGTAGGGTTTTAGAGGAGTTCTCTGTGGGGAATGGGAAAGGGTTTTCTTTCGTTGCATTTGATTCAAAGAGTTTAATTTGCAGTTCAAGCTCTTGGTGTGTTGTATACTTCTTTGAATAGCCCGCGGAAACTCTCCGGGTGGACTGAGAGCGGCGGCGACCCTTGCGGCGGCTCGTGGAAGGGGGTTTCTTGTTCCGGTTCAGCTGTTACTGCCATGTAGGCATTCCATGTCTCATTTCTGTGAATCTCCCATCTATTTTGCTCTTCTTGCTTCGTAATTATGCTGTCTCTCTTGCTGCAACAGAAAGTTATCAGGATTAGGGCTTAACGGTTCCCTGGGCTACCTCCTTTCAGATCTCTTGTCTTTGAAAACACTGTGAGCAATCCTATAGCTTTTGAAATCTCATCTTTTGTTCCATAAATGTGGATTATTTCTAGGGAGCGATTCAACAGGCTCTTCCATTTTACTTTATTTGCAGAGACTTGAGTGACAACAGCATACAAAAAACCATTCCATATCAACTACCACCCAACTTAACTTATCTGTAATTATTTTACGCATTGGAGGTTCAATTTTCCTTTCTTATAGTCATTGTCATGACCTACTAATTTGTATCATTTGCTTTGTTGGTTGATGCAGGAATCTTGCTGGCAATGATCTTCATGGGAATCTTCCATATTCTATCTCTAGCATGATCTCTCTCAACTACCTGTAAGTTGTTTGTTGTGGTTCCTTGTGCTTCTTGACGGTGTAGATAATTTTATACTGAACAGTATTCATATTGTATCAATGAAGCAATCTCAGCCACAACGTTCTATCGGAGATTGGTGATCTATTCAGAGATCTTCAAAACCTTTCTGTGTTGTAAGATACTTGTCAATGATGTTCTTTTTGTTCCGGTACCTTCTTACGCTGTAATTAGAATTTCTACCTTACCATTTAAGTTCATAGAAGCAATATATGATGGTTGAATGCTTATTAATATGGAATATATTACGCCTTGTTTAAAATTGCACATATTCTTCAGGCATGTTGCTTAAGTAGCAAGTTATATTTTGTTTAAGCTTACTAGGATGAATTGCAATTTTCAATGACAATTGTCTCGGATGTTGTTGATGTTGACTTGTCATCCTAAATTGCTCGTAATAATAAATTCTCCTGTCAACATATTTGGACGTTGTACGCATTCATCCTAAGCTTGTATATGATTCATCTCAGGGATTTGTCTTTCAACAACTTCTCCGGAGATCTACCTAACTCATTTGGTTCCATGTCCAACCTTTCCTGTCTGTAAGTACGCCAAAAAAGGGATTGTCCTATTTGTGTTCGTATGCCAGCCACATGCATCACATAAGATTCCTAAGCTTTATGTCGTCATTGCTTCTGCAGTTATTTACAAAATAATCGATTGACAGGATCTGTTAATATTCTTGCAAATCTAGACCTAACTACTCTGTAAGTTACCTTGAGCAAGGTACTACCATCCCACTCTCTTCAACCAAAATCTAATGCTGTTTATTTTTTTTCAGTAATATTGCGAACAACCAATTTAATGGTTGGATACCACAGAGTTTCAATTCAATTCCAAACCTTGAGTGAGTTATAAAAGTCTTTTTACATGTACAAGTGTTTTCTTCTGCTTTTCCAGCCTCATTATGTGATTTTCATACATAGAACTGGAGGAAATTCCTTCTCCAATAACCTGGCTCCTCCCCCACCACCATACATGCCACCTCCTCCAAGAAGACCACACCGAGTTTGCGATGACACTCAAGAACCTAGATATATGTCACCATCAAACTCTCCAGATCATGCAAGCAACAAACAGAGCTTGACTGCAGGTCAAGTGATAGGGATTGCTATAAGTTCGACAGTTGGTGTGTTATGCATACTATTAGCTGGATCATTGTACCTTTTCAACATTCGGAAGAGTAAACATGATGGTGTTATTAGTGGGAGTGATTCTGGAAGGTTAGCAGATGTTGGTACAAACAAAGGTACCCCATCGGTTCATAATTTTTTGGTTTCTTTCCTTTTATTTCATATCCTTAATTTTTCTTCTCTGACTTTGGGACAAATAAATATCCTATATCTCTCAAGAAGTTGGTAGTTTCTGTGGATATTTCATTCCTAATATGTAACGACAATTACATCGAAAAACTGGTTTTACTTATATCTACTAGCATCAGTTATGAAATTGTTCCCTTGCTATCAAACTATCAGATTCATATACTATGGTGATTGTATTATAATTTTATGAAATTTTCCTTTTAACTTGAAGGACACACAATAATCACAAAAGCCTTCAAAATCTCCTCTCCATCAAAACACTCTCTTATCCTGCAAATAATATGTTCGTCAATATCATTTTCTTGCTGACTAATATATCCAAAATATCTGAAATTGCTACTTCTAGGAATTTTATTTTCATCCATATTAATTATCCCTTTGCTACTTATCTTACTATTAAGAGTATATTTCATGTGATTTAATAATAGTTATACCTAAATACCTTTAGTAGAATTGTATTTACAACACAAAAATTAACTTTATAGTCGTGGAGTGTTAGTATTTATTTGTTGGCTTACCATTAAACAACTTTGTGATGTATTTAATTTCAAATTATTTATCATTCCTCTCATGGTAGATAACCTTGCATTAATTTCTTAAATTGACTTGAAAAGATTCACATTTGCACTATCAATGTTAACATGTTTATAAACAACTCAAAGCTATGTAATTAGTTTCAAATTATTTATCATTTAGAATATTGTTTACCCAAATTTCTATCAATTACATAAAAAATTATCTGCTTAATTTTGAGTATTATGTATTGGGAGAAGCATAAATTTTTAACATTTGATTAGTGTATACTTGTGTTGATTCTTTAAGGTAAGTAGACAAATCTTTTTCCCTGGGATTATTTGATCCTTTACGTACAGTTTTTTTTTTAAAATTCAGTCTCATATGTTTTTAAGTCTTTATTAACATACAAGTGAATCAATTTCCCTCTTGTGCATGACTTTAACAAGCCACTGAGAAAGAGATGCAAGAGCAGATGCTGAAAAGTCCTTCCACAGCAAGTCTGAATTTTCCTGATAAAATCATAATTCACAAGTTGGATGAGAAGAGTGGAACTGCAAACCGAACAAAAGCGTCTACAGCTGCAACATCATATTCTGTTGCTTCTCTTCAGGTTGCAACGAACAGCTTCAACCAGGATTGTCTTGTGGGTGAAGGTTCCCTCGGTCGGGTATATAGAGCAGAATTCCCTAATGGAAAGGTGATCTTTTGTGAACTGTACCACGTGATGAAAAAGTTTTCATTCATTTTAGAAACTAAAATGTGCATAAAAAGAGAAGATTAAGCGTTCAATTGTTGTTATCTAACTGACAAAAACATAAAATATATTAATCTGCACCTGATATATAGCTTGACTGGAAAATGAAACAATTCATTTCGTTTACTCTAGTTGAGTCTTCTGTTATATCTAAAATCCTTGAAGACTGTCAGCTCACATTTTTCATTTCTACTCTTCATAAAGTTAGCCAATTTTGTTACGTGTACATTATTTCCTGCTATATTGATTCCTATTTCCTCTTTTTCTTGACCTTGTTAAATTAATAGTATACTCATTAGATTAGGTTAGTGTAATGATCACATTCCCATTTTGGCGAAAATTGACATGCCAATCAATTCCTTGCCTCTCCCAGGTTTTGGCAGTTAAAAAGATCGACAGTGCAGCGTTATCCATACAAGAGGAGGATAACTTTCTCGAGGCTGTTTCAAATATATCGAGATTAAGGCATCCGAACATCGTTGCATTTTCAGGATATTGTGCAGAATATGGGCAAAGGCTTTTGGTTTATGAATATATTGGAAACGGAACTCTGCATGATGTGGTGCACTTTATTGATGATTGTAGCAGGAAGCTAACTTGGAATGCGCGTATGAAGGTTTCTCTCGGCACTGCTAGGGCACTGGAGTAAGTACTGTTTGAGACTGTAAAATCAGTTATTACTTTTTGAGCATGTATCGCCTCCGGTGAATTGAACTCATCTATCTTTGTACTCAGATACCTGCATGAAGTATGTTTGCCCTCTGTAGTACACAGAAATCTCAAGTCTGCGAACGTCTTACTTGATGAAGAGTTTAATCCTTACTTGTCGGACTGTGGACTAGCTGCTTTAACACGAAAAACCGAGAGACAGGTAAGTAAAACTAACTGACAATGTTAGCCTCGTAATCAGACTTCATAAATCATCGACTCAACAGGTTTCGACCGAGGTAGTTGGCTCATTCGGTTATAGTGCTCCAGAATTTGCAATGACCGGAATGTATACCGTGAAGAGCGACGTGTATAGCTTTGGAGTAGTGATGCTGGAGCTACTCACCGGTCGGAAACCACTTGATGGGTCTGCTTTCATCAACTGCTTGCTTGACTAAATGTTTTCAGATTCCAACAGCTGATTTCTATATGCCTGTATATTTCAGTTCTAGAGTGCGGTCGGAACAATCCCTTGTCAGGTGGGCTATTCCTCAACTCCACGACATCGACGCGTTATCTAGGATGGTCGATCCAGCATTGAATGGAATATATCCTGCCAAATCTCTTTCGCGTTTTGCTGACATAATTGCGCTATGTGTTCAGGTACTTCAAATCAATTCAATAGCATTTTATTCTTCCAGTCTTTCATCAAACATGAAAATTCTTACCGTTTGCCTGCTAACAGACGGAGCCAGAGTTCCGACCACCGATGTCAGAAGTCGTCCAACAACTAGTTCAGCTCGTGCAGAGAGCAAGCCCGCTCAGAAGGCGGTCGGGAGAGGAATTTGGATTCTCGTACAGGGCACTGGAGCAGGAAACCAGAATGGCAGAGAGCACACCATTTTAATTTTTATGATTTTTTCTCGATCTCTTTTCATTATCAATATTCACTTCTTTCAAAACATAACATTTCTGTTCTTGGACTTTATTAAAACTCATAGTAAATCAAAGAAATAACAAAGTTAATGATAAATTGGAGATGCTTCTCTAATTGTAGTTGTACTTGTGTCAAAGAAATAACTAAATGCTCCAAAAACTTATGTTAATTCATCAATTGGACGACAGGGCATGGATTCTGTCATTTTATTGCTCTGTTATCTCAAACTGAAGTTATAGAACTTTCAGTGGGTAATTTACGAGAACAGATGTAGCTATCTTTATCTCGAATCGACGATAGGCGACAACTGGCGATGATGATCAGCAAAACAACTTGCTCTAAGCTTGATCAATAATTTCTAGGACGGTAAATGAATCGAATGTTTGTGAATAAGTTTAGCATTTGGTTTGGTAAGAATTTATTTATGTTTGTTCAATACACACAAGATTAATTAAATAGCAAGCTTAAATTAAACAAATAAGCTCGAACATATATACGTTTAGCTCGTTAATATTCATAAACAATATTTATGAACAATGTTCTTGAATAATGTTTGTGAATTATATTAATAATAAAATTCTTATTAACGTACTAAATAAAAACCTTTTAAAATGAATAAATAAATTTGAATTATCAAACTTAATAATCAATAAACAAGTAATCTTTTCAAATAATCAAATAATTTGAATTGAGAACTCGATAACATCTAAACGAACTAAGCTTAAGCCAAGCTTGAATTGCGAGTTCGATGTCTGTGGTGTCCCAGCCATGCGCCTTCCGCCTGTGTACTTGAATTTACCTTCCTCCATATCCATGGGATTAGCTCTAGGAGGTTGATGTTGTGACAGTTCAATATTTTTTGAATTACGGGTTAGATAACATGTAAAATACCCAAGCTCAAGCTAAGCTTGAATCAAGTTCAAGCTCATAAAAAATAACCTAAGTCACCATTTTAAAAGTTTGATTCATTTTAGACTCGGCTCCACTTGTCTCGATTAATTTATCAAATAAGTTTAAACATTCTAAAACTTAGCTTAGCTTGGTTTGTTTACGGCCCTAACAATCTCCTTGAGCTAATATAGTTATGTTTTTTTTTTTTCAAGTGTTGCATGATGCTTCATCAAATTTAAATTAGTGGGGCCTAACATGCAAACTAAACTTGGGAGGGTTCTCATTGAAAGTTTGTCGCGTCATTAAGGCACGTAAATCAGGAGACAAGTATGACTAAGCACGCAATTAACTGCGACTAATGGGAGCAATTAATGGAAAAGCGAAAGAATCGGAGAGATAAAGATCGGAGGAGTGGAAATCTGCTGCTATTCGATTCGATCAATCCATTGGAGATTTAAATCCTTGGCGAAAGCTACTGCTGCCGCCTACTTTTTTTGCTCTAGATTCTGCGCTTTTGGGGCGGCACTTTTCATTCTTTTGAGTGGCGGAGGCAGCTCGATCGAGCTCGGATTCCAAGTGGTAAAATTTGCAGTTTTCCCCTGTTTTTGAAGGGTTTGTTTGGTTGATTCTGTGATAGGGTAGGAGAAAGCTCCGATGCCCTACTCCAGGCACAATGCTGTTTCCGATTTTTCTTGTGACGCCTCCCCGGATAACCTTGAAGGTGTTTTACCTGTTTATCGTTTGATTGTTTTGTAAGAACTGGAAAAGTTTTCCCTTTTCGTAGTCCGTAGAATGGAACATGGCAAATGATCCGTGGTTAGCGATGGCAGAGCCTATGAGGCATTTAAAGATTGGGAATGAGAAGGATAGCCAAGAAGGTGCAGAAGGTGGGATGAATTTGTACCCTGAACGCCCTGGAGTGCCAGACTGCAGCTTCTACACGAGGACTGGATTATGCAATTATGGGAATAAGTGCAAGTATAATCATCCTCCTGTAAGCATGCAGGAAGTACCAATACTAGAGGTGATGTGATTCATTTACTTAAGTTGCTTGTGGAAACCAACCATGCTTTTTTAGTTAGAACTCATCCATGGACGAATTTGAGATGGATCAAGTTGTTAAAACCAGGAATAATTGTTTCTTGCAGGGAACTCATCGCAAAGATGAACTTCCACAAAGAGATGGTCAACCTGATTGCCAGGTACATTATATTAGAGAACCACGTCCATTTTTCTATTTTCTCCATTATGGATATGCCTAATGGCCCAAATCTAGGCTTCAACTGAGATCTCATTTACCTGGTTGTTGTGGCACCCCCTTAACACTCCATTGCAGACGTGATGGACTTTGCCTTCAGCATCCTCGTGGCAAATTGCTTCTTTTCCCCTGATGGTTTCTCATATAAGTTCTATGAAGCCTTCTAGGTCACTGTCTTACCTGACCTCATCATCATTTTCGCTTCATTCGTCAATAGGCCCCTCCAATGCCTAATCATCACCTTAATTGCTGCATCCAAAAAATGCAAGGGTGCCTCAATCACTATCAATTTCCGACTCATTATACACCTCTGTTCAGAAATTGAATTAGGCCCTCATGTGCACTTTCATTCAATTTGACCATTATGTTTTTATTACAATTAACTGGATTAGGAACACTAATTATGGGGCAAATTACACCAAAATTTCTTCAATGCTACCTTGTCATGTGATCTAAGTCACTTTTGATGTTTCAATCTAGCCTACTACAGAACAATGAAGCAACAGATAACACCGACAAAAATTCTCCAAGGATTTATTTGAAAATCACTAGCGAGGAGAAAAACAAAGATCACTAATATAAAGGAGTACCTAAATGGATGCATATTTCACCTGTCCATATATTCAACCTTCTCACAATTGGGTGTACTTATCTGCTTCCTAGGCACCCATTTATAGCAAAAATTTCTTTTGTCCTTATATGCTCTTAGCTTCTGGTCTTCGCAGAGACGTGCCTATGTCAACATATTTTTCACCTTTTGGAAAGCCTACAACATTTCAGGTGTAAATCTTCTCAAATAACTGCATCTCTTGTTCCTTTATACAAACCATTGAGCTACACCACTGGTGAGATAGTATGAGCAAACATACCTACAACATGCAATAGATCATGTTCCTATGCAACAATAAGAGCATGATTTAGCATCAAATTTTTCAGAAAACACAGATGATCCACAAACATCCAAATGAATATGATCTAGATTATCCTTCAATTGACATACTGTTGTGCCAAAACTGACCTTGTGCTTCACAAAGCACTCTACTTGTATAGACTACAAGCGGTTATATACTGCCCAAAACTCCAACCTATTTTACCCAGTTCCCCCAATCCTCATGTAAGAGAACATCTGTGGTTATACTTTCAATTCTCAAATTAAGGGGGGAAAAAACCTCTACTTGAAAGGGCCTTATTCTAGAAGGCCTATTTCCTCTGACAATTATTGTAGCTTATCTTAATTAGAAGCTTGATTTCATTTCTCAATGAGTTTCTGTTAATCTGTTCCTGACCTGACTAATAAGTTGCATTTATTTCTTTTTTCCTCAATGAATGTATTAAATATCAGACCATAGGATGATTGTAGGATTCTACTGACATTTTCTTTGTTTCAATTGGTCTGCAGTTTTTTCTCAAAACAGGAACTTGTAAGTTTGGAAAAAACTGCAAGTATCATCATCCACGAGATAAGCAAGATGGCCAACTACTTCAGTTCAATATTTTGGGTCTACCGATGAGGAAGGTGTTTAACATTTCCATTTTCTTAAGCTTCAGACATTTAGTTAATGGACTTTCTGTGCGTATAATTTTGCTCTGGGTCCACAGGATGAAAAATCATGTCCCTACTACATGAGAACAGGATCTTGCAAATTTGGAGTTACCTGCAAATTCAATCATCCACAGCCTGACAGTACCACAGCTTATTCTGGATTTTCTGCACCTACCCCAGTGCCATATTCAGTTGGACAACCATTGTGTTTTTCTAGGCCCCCTTTCATGTTGAGTCCTGGACTGGATGGTCTTCAATATTACATGCCTCTTATTCTTCCACCAACACAATTGACCATGCCGATGCAACAGGGTTGGAGCGCATACTTGGTAAGCCACTACTTTAGAATAGGGCTTGAAATCCACTAGAGTATCTATGATTTATGCTTATTGTTTAATGGATAGATATGTTTGATTATATGTTACAGGAATTACAAGATTTAACATAATTGCACATTTGTTTCTCAGTGAAATGTGTCTGTCATATTAACAGTCGGAATATGCAGTATGTTTTTTAGTTATAGCTCATCTTCTTGTGTATTGTTTTATTTATTAATTAAATTTGTTACCACGATAGTATTATAAGCTTTTGACTACAGGATATATATTATTACAGTTAATGAGTTACATGTGTCTCGCCATATTTTTTTTGCTGAAGAATACATATTTTTGTCTTTTAAGTGATGACTATGGTTGAGAATTATGACTAGCTCATGTCTAAGATTGGCTTAAAATTCGAATGCTCTCTATTCGAATGTCAACCTAAGTATTCTCTCAAATGACATTATTATTAGTCCTAACCACGTACCGAACATGTGCAGCCAAGTCCAAGTGTGTCAGTCGATTTCCCCGAGAGGCCTGATCAACCAAAATGCCAATTTTATATGAAAACAGGGAGCTGCAAATTTGGCAGTTCATGCAAATATCATCACCCTAAGGAGATGAATCAAGTATCTCCATGCTTCATGGGACCCTTTGGGCTTTCTCATAGACCGGTAAATTTCTTCACTTCATCTTAGTTCAAAGAGATTAGTGTTTCTTTTTTTTCTATCTGATTGTGGTCCTTGTTCTAAAACTTCCAACACAAATCCTTCTAACTCGATGACAAAGGATGCCCCTGCGTGCACATCCTATGCCACATACGGAATCTGCAAGCACGGTGAAGGTTGCGAATTCGAACGTCCTTTCGTGGCTGCGCTACCTCTTCAAGAACCAGCATCAATCTCTGCCTACCACAGGAGGACCAAATTTTCGTGTATAGCGACCGATGATTTATTCCATGGGGTCCCAAAATCACCAAATGAGTTCAAGAAATCTGTGAGCATTACTGAAATCGAAGATAGCTCCTCTACAGAGACTTCTCCATCACACACGGTTGCACCTCAGTCGGATTAGTGTTAATCTCCATCGTCTCTTAATATGGTTACTGAAATGAGATTTCAGATCATCGCCGTCTCAGTCACCTTTTTTTGCTTATGACTGCCTTGAGAACTAGGGAAGCTTGCAGATACATAAGATGAACTGTGATAGCTGCGTTGCTGTAAGAAATATCAATGGAGTCACATGTAAAGACGCTAGAATTTTCATTGTGTTAAACTGGTAATGGATCTCAACTTTTGGAACAGATCTCTATTATGGTTGTATGAATTCAGTTTTGCAGGTCCAATTATTGTGGGTAGATCCAAATTCAACCAAAAGTCGGTCGACTGGATTGGATTCGACTCGGAAGGTAACACACCCCTTGACTAGCATGAAAAATTGAAGCAATTCAACATGATAAAATGAAGATCTTGGCACTAGAAATCAAGGGTGAAAGAGATGGTCAACAGGCAATGTCAATCTTCATCAAGTTTACATCAAAGACCAATTCAAGCATCTCACAAACTTTCACCCCCAAATTTGGGGGCATTAAATCATGCAATGGTCACAGCAAATAGACAAAATTCTCCAAAAAAAAAAACTATTTCTTGATCAAGTAAACTTTCAGAAATAAGACTCATTCAGGAGTCTCCATCGTCGACTTGGTAATCAGTCAGTCAGAGTTCATCTTCTCAGATCACAGTTCATTCATCTTAAGATTTTTTTAAAAAAGAAAAGCAAAAGAAAAGAAATGATTTTATTGTTCAGTCCAACTATTTATTTATCCAATGGGAAGGAGGTTCTTGCTTCCTTTCATTAATGGCGTCTCCTCTGCAAGAGCAACACAAAGAGTTAAGAGTCGCTGTTCCCAACTACTGATCCTTCTATTTCTTCTTCGACGCCGACCTCCGGTCCAAAGTTGCCATTTTAGCGCTCCTGTTCCTTCAAAATCCCATCTTGACGATGAAGAAGCTCGCCAAGGGCCAGGCACGGCGGGTCCACCCGGCCCCGTTGCCCAACCATCTGGCTGCGCTCCCCGCGGCGGTGATGGCGCTGGCGGCGGTTCTTGCGCCCGAGGAACAGGAGGTACTGGCCTACTTGCTCTCCAGCAACGGCGGCGGCGGAGGAGGCGGAGGGGAGAGGCGGACGGAGTGGTCGCCTCAGCGGCGGGCGCACCTTCCGGAGCTGGGCTGCGGGTGCTTCGGGTGTTACACGAGCTTCTGGGCGCGGTGGGACGCGTCGCCCAACCGCCAGGTCATCCACCGCATCATCGACGCTGTGGAGGAGGGACTGGCTTCCAAGGAGCGGGAGCGCGGCCGCCGGCGGCGGCGGAGCAGCCGCGCCGGACGGAAAGGTGCTGCCTTTAAGTGTGCGGCGGCGCCGGAGGAAGGCAAAGTCGCTCGGCCTCAGCTTTTTCCATCATCCGATGACGACGGCCGTGAATACGACGATAGTACCAGCAGCGTCGACGGAGCGGATGAGGAGGCGCCGCTGGTAGCGGCGGCAGAGAAGAAGGTGGAGGACGAAACGAGTGATGGCGACAACTCTGCCATTAATGCGATCGACAAGAGCTCTGTGAGGGGATTTATGACCTTCATCGGTGAAAGAATTTGGGGCGTCTGGAACTGAATCCACAAGAAAAGGAAGGATTTTTGTTCTAAAAAGGGTTAGAGTTCGATCTCTCCTTTCCTGTTCCTGATCGAGGTGGTCGTCTTCTTCCTTCTTCCTGTAAATTTTCTACTTTGTTGGAACGCAAAACAGAGTTCTTTTGCTTTCATGTAAAAAATCGCTCCTTTTAATCGTATTATTAAGAAATTTCATCCTAACTTTCATTTGGCATGAACAAATAGATTCGATGGAGTGAGAGTGAAACAAAAAAAGATAAAATTCACTCCTTTTTACGATTCTCTTATCAAATTCGATAAGAACTTTGAAAAAGAAAGACAAAATAAAAATAAAAGAAACGTAAATCAAGGTCATATTTGTGTAAATTCGCCTACAATTTACATTAAAATTTATAATTAGGATTTGGAAATCTATGAGAAGATTTTGATGGAAAATATAAAAAAGATTTTGTTGGCATTTGTAGAGACAAACGAGAGTGGGTGATGTTAAGCACAAAGCCTGAACAGTGGCAGCATCTTCATGCTTTGGAATTCCCACAACAACAGCAGACAAGTAAAAGAGTTTAGTTAACTTTTCCATGTTTCGAGGAATTTGTCGATACCTACGAAGCGCACTCAATTTCAATTTTTAAAAATAAAAATTATTTTTTTAAAAAAGAGAGTGATTATCTAAAATTATTGGTCAAAATTTGAAGCATGCCTTTGTTTTTTATTATCCAATCGTCAAAGGAAGGTAATTTTTTTTTAGCAAAATGGATCGTGTTATAACAGTTATGTTATCGTATCTGTAGCTACTGTTACATAATTTTTATAATTATAATAGTTACATAACTACTGTTGCTGTAATTATATTCTATAACTATTATATTGATACTAGTTATGATTTTATAATTGTTATAATATAGAAAAAAATTAAGACTGAAATTTAAATAATATTTTTGGAGTTTGAATTTTAGTTACGATTTCGTAACTACTACAATATGAATATTAAATTTAAAAGTACGGTACCATATTGATTGTTGAAAATAAGGAATACTTTTTTTTCCAAAAATTATTTATAGGTTTTTTAAGCCCATTCATATATTTGGTAAAAAGAGTTAAACAAATCAAGGTCAAGCACAATTTGGGCTCAATCGATCCATTTAAATGGTGTACCATGGGGCCTCGCAGCGTTCGAATTTGTACCCAATCAGGCATGATGCCACATGATCAGGCCTAGCGCGAATCATCATGTGTTGGGTCTAGCATGGCTAATAACAACTGAATTTGATACACAGTTTAAGTTCAAGGTCGATTGATTCGTGTTCAAACCGATCTAAAGTTGATTTAAGGCTTACTGGTCCGACACGACTTGATCCTATTGGCTTGTGCGAAGTTAACCGGATCACCAGAGGTTCGGTCGGATTGCACCGGGTTGCTCAAAATTAAATATTTTCTTTTATTTACTTAGTAAAGGAGATTAGAACCAATTTCATAAAAAAAAAATTACCATGTTAAACAAGAAAAATGAGAAAATGTGATTTTCTGGAAAACATGTTTGGTTTATATTTTTTATATCTGTTTTTTAAAAATATAGAAAGTATTTTCTAAAAAATTAGAGAATATCTAAAAAAAAATTTAAAAAAATAAAAAAATACTGTTTTCTAAAAAATAAAAATGAAAATCAAACATCCCTTAAAATCTTGAATACAAAACAAAAAAAAAAAAATTACCGACAACAATAATCAGAATTATCTCAATTTTCTTTAATAATAATAATAATAATAATCATAAAATAATATACTACTAATACTAATAATAATAATAATAATAATAATAATCATCATAATAATACAAGTCAAGGATAAACATTTGA
>JBBPFP010488075.1:0-16725 GCA_037974795.1 Kaempferia galanga | reverse complement strand
CTATGTTAGAAAACAGTGCACTAAATATCTACTACATTAATCATAATTTTTTTTATATTTAATCAACTTTGAAAAAAATTAATAACTCAATATTATGTGTTCAACGGAGAGATAATATATTAAGTTAGAAGGAATGAATGCAAAATTATGGGGGAGTTTTTAATATTTATTACTTTAATTTTTAAATATTTTTTTATTTTATTTATTTTGTTTCTAACTTAATCTATGTTGATTCACATTAAAAAATAGGAGATTATAAGTACCCAAAGTGGTTGAACTACAGTTTTGATGTGAGTTCAACAAGATTTAAGTTAGATCTTTTGGATTAAATTTGTGTGTCTAAGTATGTAGGAACTTAAGGAAACACAGAAGCATCTGATACGGCAGAAGATGCAAGCGGTTGTGAAGGATGGCATGGGAAGGAGCCAACGGACTTAGTGCATCCAAGAGATGAGAAGCTACATAAGAGTACCTCGGTGAAGCAAAAAGAACATACAAGATGCATCCAAGGGACAATAAGCTGAAAAGAATACTACTCGAGAAGAACAGAATTAAGTTGGGGTGTGCTCAATTCTGGGTGACCAGAAATCACCCAGACTACTAGAGAAGAAAATGATCAAGTCTACAATTCCAAGTGCCTGGAAAATTTCCAAGCACCCCGATGTCATTGCCAAGTCAGCAGGAGCCATTACCGAAACGGATTATGATAACGTCCATATCCACAAATTCCAAGCGCCCGGACCAATTCTAGGCGCCAGAAAGCAAGGAGTCATCTAGAGTCGTTAGCAGACTGTTGCCAGAGTGGATAGAGGTCGACGAATCCAGGTACTCGGACTGCTTCGAGGCACCTAGAAAGTGCCACATCAGTGAACGGTCAAATCGGAGAACAAGACTATAATAGAGGGTTGAAGCTCGAAGTTACTACAACACACTCATTTAATTCACTTGCTTGTAAGGGCTTCTTTGCCTTTGACTTGTGTTCGAAGAATGAGATCATAGTTGAGTTTTTTTATAGTCTGGACTAGCAACCTCTTGATTGCAAAACAAGTAAATTCGGCCTCTTTAGTTAAGTTTATGTTATTTTCATATTAACTGACTGTGTCCTTACTAGTTGGTTAGCAAAAGAATACATCATTTTATTTTTATTTACAGATTACTATTCATCCCTCCCAATCCAAACCGCTGCACTCAATTTATTAGCCAGGATTCATTTGTCATACAGTTGGCGAATATGGAAAATCTAGTATCAAGCAAGATTAGGATCTGGTCGATTACTTTTTTAAAGTTAAGTTGCCAGTTGCTAGCAATTGGTAGATGGTGATAAGAGGTAATAAGAGGAAGCACTCTTCTGTTTTTCTTTACTTTTTTGTGGTGATCTCTCCTGTTGATTGTTCTTTTCTGATGTTAACTCTTTTCTTCTCCTTTCGATCTCCCAAATTAAATATTAAGATAATGCTCCACCACAATTTGTGGTCCTCTCAGTAAAGAAATCGCAATGACCTTTTATTGGTGCATTGGTGAGTCATGGTCGATGATACTAAATCATGCATGCCAGATGGCCAGCCGCAACTTGCTTGCTAAATTGATGGCCGATGAGGAGTACAGCACGCAATCTAGCAAGAGCCGATCTCTGTCTCCTCCTCGCGCAGAGAGCCCATGCTCAACCTCCATGATATCTGTGTCAAATTCATTGATTAGCTTCGACGTCTAATGTGGTCAGCATTCGAGAGGCTGGAGAGAGAAATCAGGTTTCTGGAAATGCTATGATTCAAACTGATGAGATTTATATGGTTTTAGCCACATTCGTGATGGCTACAACAGTAGGATGGATGTCTTTGGATTTAAACTTCATTTTCAAATGTGTTGGCGTATTAGTTTATTCTTCAGAATCAGCAAGTAACGATCAGAAGCTATTCATTCACCTTTTCTCATTTTAGTTTCAGAGTCAAAATAGCAAGAATGTAAATGTCACTGTCAGTAATTCTTAACAAACTCAAAAGCCATTAATGATCCCCGCAGATAGAGCTCCAAACCGATTTTTATTAAATGGTATAATAAAATCAATCATATTTATCATCCCGTTTACATTTCTGTATACAATATAAAATAAAATGCCCAATCCAATGAGGGAAAGAAAATATAGTTGCTCGGGAGAAAAAATAAAATAAAATAGGGGCATAAATCGCTGCGCAATTAAATAGAATTTGACTACTTCCAATTTACACTAGACAACTTCATTGTGGAGCAATAGTGGTTCTTCAGCTGGAGTAGCGACATTTGGATCTTGCGTCCGTTTCCATAGACTCTGCAGAAAGCTGGACTGTCTCTTTGGGTCTGAGTTGGTGTTGTCAGAGACTTTGGGTGTGGATGGATTCATGTTCTGTACGTGCTGAAGGCAAACCTGCACAGCATCATGCACTCTAACAAAGAACCATTCCGCGCCGATCAGATCTATGACTCTGGACCGGGATAGGAGAAGATGAACTCCTTGGTTTGGATTGGCAATGGCGATCTGAGAAGGAAGCCTTAAATACTGAATGAACTTTTGTAGTAATACAAAATGATGTTTTGATAACAAATTCTGATATCGTAGTAACCTGGATGCCTCTTGACTTGTACTCCTGATGCAAGTCCTTCAGAGCTTGAATTGCACTTGAGTCGATATATGTAACAGCTGCAAAGGTTTATGGTTTGTTATACGAGATGATGCTAATTGACAGTGGCACGTGAATACACATTTTCACTTCCTCATATGCCATGAGTCATAAACTAGAACCACATCTCTGTTACTTTGAATCAGCATCTCAAGCATTCTTTAATACTAAATGTAAGAAACAAGAGTATAGACTACAGTTTCCATCCATCAATGACTTTAGAGTTTAAGGGAGAGAGACTCGTAAAGTTGCATAAGGAACTTCATCTATCTATATCACTTTACTTCCTCCCTCTCATATATTCCAAGTACATTAAGCCTTTAATGGTAACTTTTTTATTCCCTTCGAGACATTTGAAGTCCATAATTAGTGGGTGGACTTGAGTCATTCAATGATATTGATTGAATAGGAAAGAAAATTGTCCAGGCATATAAAATTATTTGGTCGAGAAGATAGAGAATATTAGTAACAAATTAAGTTATTTAGAATTTTTGGAATAGCTACATGGAGTGGTAAGGCTGATGGTGAATTGGCAATTATGCTTAATTATTGCAAAAACAAAAGCAACGGTTCATGTATAGATGAGAGATCTTACGTGACATTTCAAGGATGATGAAATATATTCGTCCAACATCTGATCCACGTTTTGTGCTACCATCGACATTTAGCTCATATTCACGTAATCTGGCAAAAGGTTGAATAATAATAAAAATTGTACAAAAAGTTTTAGAGAGACTATAAGAAACAGAAGGATAACTCCTTTCTGAAATTAACTTTTCTTGCAATTATAAATCTGAAAGAAAACTGGATCTCACCTGTCTTTAATATAACTTATATTTGCAAAATAGATTGGTGCGTCAATACGGATAACAACAATACCATTATACGTGTATGCTTCAGGGTATTGTACAACATTTCTATATACAGTGGTTCCAGGAAGACGTCCCAGTACAGCTGAAATAAAATACATCAACATATTAAGTACAAGTACTTGCGCCTACTTGTTAAGTCAATGCTTATATGGATTATTAGTTTAAATTCAAGTGGTTGCGACCATACTTATGTTTAACTAAACCTTATAGAGCTGGCATTATCCTACATCACAAGATGTTGGATTGAAATTAGCAAGACCAGATTAGTTAGTAACTGTGATGAAGAACAGAATTAGATTTAAGTGGGGGGAGAAGGGAGAAAGAGGGAAGAGGGGAAATTGGGGAGGCAAAAAAGGTTCATATATTCCAAAACATAAAATATAAACTGGTTCAGTACAATTAAAGCCTTCATATCAGCTTATTCCTAAAAAACATACTTAAAATTACACAACTACTCTAAGCAACTACACTAAAAGACAATGTGCACAACGTAGCATACAAACAACTAAACTAAATTTCTGGTTCGCGTAATTAAATCAATCTGGTTAAATCCAAAGCACGCTTAAACTAACATCATTATCTTTAGGGCCAGGTAAACCATTTAAAATTTCAAAAACCGTAAAGTAGTATGTTATTAACATCCATTTTTTTTAAAGGAAAAAAAAAGGTGTCCAAGGCAAAGTGATTTCCATAAGCCATGGATAAATCATGAAGATACTGCAAGTCTAAGAGCCTGAACGAAAACCAAATAAACAATTACAAAATAGATTAATATTAACTTCAAAAAAGTAAATTTGCACAAGAAGTGGGTCTATAAGCAATCAATAAACTGTGAAACATTCAGCAGATGCAAATGTAATTTACAGCCTGTCAATATCCATGTAACTTCTGAATATATAGTGAAACAAACAAAGCAGTGAATGAAAAAGTGATTCCTGTGTACCAAAACCAAATACAAAACACCTATAGACGCTAAACCAGAATGTGTTTTAAATGAATGCTTGATTCTTCAAATAAACATAACTAATAGGGAACTAGTTCCTCGCAGTGTACGATTTATAAGTATGAAACAGAGCCACAATATACAGAAGCACAAATAATTAATTCAAAAATAAAACTCACCTATATGAGGATTTGCAGATTCGTAGATGACAAATGCAAGTGAAAAACCAACCTACAAAACAGCAACTGTACTCAGTAGACATATATTTCAGAACTTTTGTGTAAACTGCACTAATATGGACCATATGGTGATGGAGCATTTAAGTCCTCAAACATGTTAGGATGTTAGGGATAGGATGACATTTACCAACCACTATCTTAGGGGACTAATGGCAGGAATCAGTTTTCATGTAAATCTATGGTATTAGGACTAGGAACGTAGAAAAGTCCATAATCTATCATTAACAATGCAGTACAGCTCTGACAAATCTAGTATTATTACCTTCCATTCGATGAGGTATTATTGGAGTTTCAGTTAGTGCTTTGGAACTGGTTCAATGACTGGTCATGCACAGACCGTTATCAACACTTAGAAATGAATTTGTTTCACTCACACTGACTCAGATGCATGGTTCAACCAGTAGACGTCATAGAAGTTACAAAATGATTTTTGATTAACTATAAAAACCAATAGTTACCATGAGATTAGGAAAATCCTGTATAATGGATTACATATATGAGAAAAATTAATCAAACTATGTAATTATACAAAAGCTAAAATATGAATTGTGTATCTAAATAAACCAGAGTTTAAATATATGCCTGTATTCATATAAATCTACAATTGGATAAGCAGTGGAAAAAATATAATAATACTCACCCCAACAAGAACGCCAATCTCAATGCTAAAAAATAATGTTATAATGAATGTAATCGACCAGAGACTAAAATCTCTCTTATCTACATGCCACAAGAATATAGCTTCTTCATAATCCACCTAAAAAAATATATAAAAGTATGAATAATTCATTATAAATTTAAGCATTAGATGAATACTGAAGGTAGAGATATAGATGACTAAGAATTATGTATGACTCTATGAGGCATGCATAAATAGTTACAGATGACTCAGAACAGCAGTTAGATAAACCAATATTGTGACAACATTATTCTAACATAGTGGAGCATACAAGATTTCAACAGGTCATAAAAAGAACCACTAAAACAAACATTCATAAAAATTAACTCATTCTAGTATGTTCTTGAAGCCCTAAGTTTCTACTTTATACTTAACAAACCACTACTTATTGGAACCTAATGCAAAATAAAGTTGGTTGGTAGGAGTCCATGATACAGGAAGTTATAAAGAAAAGGTTCTAGTCTATCAATACAAATACCTTAAAATGTCAATAAATGCATCACAATATGCCACAAAGTGTTGCTAGTCATCTATGTTCATCTGGAAGTATTCACCTCAGTTAAATTAAGATTGAATGTAGAATGTGAAAGCAACACTAGTTGAAAGATGATAATATGTTGAAGAAGGGAAAGCCAACAAGATCACATAATTGCCGTCACTTCATATGAAATGGTACATGCTAATGATTTAAGGGAAAAAACATGAATAGTATATAAATATTATTCTTACTAGTCCCATGACAGCGGATATCACAATGGCAGCCAAAGCACACTGAAAAATAAGGACAAAAGGTTATGGTAAGCAAGAATATTCCCTGATGATAAGTGTGCACCCAATACAAGGTGCAACTAAATGCATTTGATGCAGAAATTTCAACATTTATCAAATATAAGAATTGCCTATTTTCCTCTAAACAAAATTTTCAGATTAACAAATATAAAATCAATGAAATGATATAAGCATTGGAAAATTAGTCATTTGGTTGAGTAAAATGTCCATTCTGTTAAGCACATCATTCTTTAAACAAATTTCTACAAGGATGCTGACAGCTTTAGAGAGATCTGTGACATGATCAAAACCAAATCCTTGAAAATTTTATGATTTTGTTCTAGGTATAAAGCAATAAATGCAGCGTCTCAAAGCCCAACAGTTTACAAAGATAAATTAGAAACAAAATAAGGCAGATTGTTTTATGTTTGTTCTAATAGCAATAGCAGGAGAGATCCTATGTATGCACCATCAGAAAGAGAATACTGAAAAAAGAAGAAGAAATTGAGAAAAAAATGAAAATGAAGAGGTACTTACTCTGACTATTGTAGCATATCATTTAACTCATACATCAGCCATATACTTTTTCTGTTCAATCAAGCTTACCGTCGTAAGCAAGCTTATCTAGACCTAAAATCAGACTCAAGATAAAACTTTGCATAAAGACTAGGAGCATCCTCAAAATGATTAGCATAATTTCAACTGATCATCCTAATTATATGTCTGAAAGGGTGTCAAATACAAAAAAATACTCATTGAGCTTTTTTCAAAACTTGTGGAAATGAATAAAATTATGACTACCATCCTTACCAGTTTCTAAAGCCTTTTTTTACAACAATCAATTATATCCATTGCACAGATTACATTCAATCACCAACATCTTGCTGAATATTTGAAAAGCTTGTACACAGGTAATCTGTCTAAGGATTAAAAAAGTTTCTCAGTTTTATTTGGTATTACTAGAATTTCTTTAGATCTTAGACTTTACAAAATGTCTGTCCATCACTTTGCAAGGTGACTAATCTACCATCCAATTGCTTTGTTATTCAACAGATGGCAACATTTTTCTTTTCATACAAAAAGACAAAACTCTTCTTTGGAGGTCTTCACCTCATATCAATCAATTGAAATACTCTGAATTGAGATCTCTATAACACATTCCTGGGTCAGTTGGCCAAGCTAAATCATAGGCAGAACTAGATATCAATGAGGACAAGCTGAATCTAAAGATTTTGAAACAACACTGCTACAATAATAAACAAGCATTGATCATAAACTAGAAAAATACAATTCAAAAATGAATAGAGGTAAAGTACTCGAGGGAGGAAGCTAATCAGCAAGCCAATTTAGTTTGGTACAAACTGTTACATGTCCTTCAGTTATACATCCGTTTCTACTAACAAATATTTCCTTCAAAAGAACCCAAGCAAATCAAAATGCTCCAGTTGGTTCCTAATCAAGAAAGACAACCCCAAATATTTTTTGTTGATATGTTGGACAAATTAGAGCTACTGTTCCATTATAGTTAAAAATTCTCCAAGAACAAATTAGCTTGGGCAAAAACCCTTCACGGTGTGAGTACTTGTTGTTCTGTTGGTCAAGCACTAGATGAAATAATTTATTTATTGTTCTTGTTGTAAAATGTAAACAACAGCAGAGATGGTAGAGGTAGCTCTACGAAACTGTCATACCTGAGGGATCTCAGTGAAAAGTGGTGTCATAAATAAAAGAGCACATGACATTATAATTCCCATTACAATTCCAGATAACCCAGTTTGGGCTCCACTCTCATTATTCACAGCTGACCTAGAAAAAGAACCTGTACAAATTTCTGAAATTTAATTCAACAAAACCAAGACTATGTAATTTCATTGATATTAAACATATGGTAGGGAACAATGTCAGATATGCCAGTTTGTTAGGGAAGAACAATATATCTTACCTGTTGAAGGGTATGAGGAGAAGAAAGATCCACAAATATTTGCCACACCAAGACCAAACAACTGCAAGAAAAAAGTAGATTATGCATGAATAATGAAGCAATGTATTTTGTAGCTACACTTGAAGCTTCTAAATTACTTGAAAAAAAATATATTTCAAGTGCAACTTAGCAATGACAAAAAAAAAAACAAACAAACAAACACTACAAAATCTAAGTGGTGGTTGATAAAAGAAAATATAATTGCCACATAAGTAGTCAGTGATGAGAAGTTTAGAAGTTATTATAAATGATTCTTACTTTAAATAAGTTTTTCTCCTTCTATTGATACATAATAACCCAAAAAATTTCAAGTTACATGGACTTGCATGCTCCAAATCTATATTCTCTGAGATCAACACTCTCTAACTCGTTAGTCTTATTGTAAGTCTTTTTCAACTGTCTACACCAACCTTGAAGGTAAGCATCTGAATGAAAAAAAAGGGAGACAAAAGAAAGTGCATCAAGCCAAGGTTTAAATTTGTTGGTTTCAGTACAGGGAACGGTCTTGTTTTAGCGTCTACTTGCATTGACACACCATACTGTTCAGCAAGGGTCACACTATGTTGGCCTACTCTTCTTTGTTTTTCACTACTACTTTCTTTTGCTTCCTCCTATGCTTCTGCCCTGTTCCTCATCTTCTTAAGCCTCCTCTCTCTCTTGTCCTTATTCTATGTTGTCTCTTTCCCTAAGCCAAGAGAGGATGGAGAGAAGACAAAGAAAAAAAGGAGAGGAAGAATACTTTCTCTGAAGGTAGCTCGTGTGCCCTTCCAACAAACTGTAGGAGTCATTCTTCCCAGTCCATGGCAAGTTAGGCACTCATGTGATATGGGGTGATGCAAGGCTGGTATAGTATAGCATGGGTTAGACATGAAACATCTGAGGTTAACAATTAGGAATTTTCCCATTAGAGGACATGGCAGCATTTGTTTCCAAAACACTTCACTTTATGTTCATTTCTTACGTCTTCCAATTATTCCAATCCGTCCTTTTGCATAATAATAGCACTCTAGGAGATCTAACCTTTCTGTGGCTTATGTTACATGACAATTAGTAACTAATTTTGAATCATAACTATTCTGGAAATGATCATCCAAGGTTAACCCCACCAATGAAAGAGTTACATTCAGGATCAACTTGTCATTTAAATTGAACTAACCATTTAGTCAATCCCATAAGATTATATTGCTTGTTAATAGATCATAAGGGCTGGATAACAATGCAAAGCAGCAATGTATTAGCAATTATTAGCATGAAGAAGAGATTGCTCTAGAAAGTATATAGTTGTGATCTTGAAATTCATTACAATGTGTCATGTGCAACTAATGAAAGTAGGCTTCGTTGTTAATTTTCCAAAACATCACCTCTTGATTTGAATCTAGATCATATCCATTTTTCGCAGCCAAGGCTTTAGCAATGCCCACAGATTCCTGATTTGCATTGTGATATTAGTTTTAAATAAAGACATAATATTACTGGGAGGACAGAAAAAGATTTCAAATAGTGTTTACCAAAATGGCCACGCCGGTAATGAGTAATGCAGTTGGAATTAGGGACATTACATTCTCAAATCCTCTAGGAATGGAGAACTTCGGAAGTCCCTGAGGTATATCACCTACCTAATAAAGAATATGCAATTTAGATACCTATTTGGAATATCACATTAATCATTTTAAAACATTAAGTTCAATCAGATTGTGCATAGTCAAGAATTACATGAAACAGACAAAAAGAATCATTAAACTATTTCGAAGATGCCTTCTCACTTCGTAAAATACCTTGAGTTTTTTCTCAAGCTAGTTTGGATGATAAAAATGGATATATACTAGTAAGTCAAGAGAATATGGAATCTCAAAAGATAACTAAACTGAAGAAAATTAGAGTTTCAATTATTTCAATAAAAAATTTCTGTATCTGTTGAAGTTATAGGTAGTCTTCCTATATGCTTGAACCATTTCAGATGGCCTGTCATAGGGAAATTTGTATGTCTCCTTTTTCTACACAAATCCCTAAGGAATTAGAACTGCCATACTATTACCGGGAAAAAGGAATACTATTACTGAGAGAATGGAAAAATAAAGCAAATCAAAATTAAATTTGACTGAAACCTTTGCACAAAAGTTATCTGATTATCTAATTTTGTGCTTATGCGTCTTTTTTCCCCCAAACTATGTAACTTTGTGTTTAAATAAATAAATCATGGTTTAAATTTAAAGTAATGTCAGGCGACATATTTGAAATTTACTGATCTAGTACCAAAACTTGGTGTTCATCAACACAGATAATTTCTCCTATATTATCCATGCTGCCCATTCCAACTCACATTCTCTGACATATGTCAAATCTTGTCGAGATTAATTCAACTTTTCTCTGTAATTCTTTAAAAAAGTTATCTTAATTGCTACTGTTTTATTTAAAATAAAGTTAATAAATTTAATGGTTCAAGATTAAAGGAGTAGATTTTATCTCAATTCATCCCAGCATGCATTGAAGTAAAATATACGTTTTAAAAATTCAATTATCTAAGTGATATAGTCTTATTTTAAAAAATAAACAATTTAAGTGAGAATTAAATAAGTAAAATTCATTTGAATTCATTTCATGCTTTAACACATGTCAAAGTGTGTCAAGCTTTAGCAAGTAAAATATAAAACATAACTATCAATCTTTTTAGACCAATTTTAAAAGCAAATATCCTAGGTTGAAACGAATTAAAGAAGAAAAACTCATCTAAATTCATCTCATCACACCTCAATGCGTGAGAAGTGTGTTGGGTGCCAACATGCTTCAATGTTAAAAGCATATCATTCCAACCGGGATAAAAACTTAGTGTTAAAAGTAAATAATTCCACTAAGGACAAAAAATTAGGCACATAATGATACTTTAAAGTTTGAAATGAATGATTGTGGGTTTCCCAATATCATTCATCAAATAATACTTTGTTATGCAAAGTGCTATTAGCCTTGGTCATTCATATCCAAGCAATCACTTGTAAGCACTACAGCTGATGCATATTTTTCTTTTGAGATAGTACCAGGTGCATGAGAAATTGTCAACTTTGTCTTTTGACAAGATTGCATCCACTTGTATTCTCACATAGGCCTAATTGTCTAGTTTACAGGGAGTAACTGTAAAAAATAGATCATTGCGCCATTTTAATCTGACTCTAACTTCCATGTTTTTACAACTAGCAACTGAAGTACTATTTCATTTTAGAAAGCTTCAAATGCAAGAAAATTTATGACTTAAGACACCTTACCACTGAAATTGATTGTGGATGAAATATTTTGATAAAGATTGTGCCAACTATGACTGGTGTAAGCGGGCCAGCTGCTCTCACACTCCTAAATTTCTTGTTTGTTTTCCCCTGCATGTTAAAATTGTATCTGAATGGTTCTGAACTATACATTGATATGGGCATATTGATTGCTATTAATCAGTAGGTGTCATATAAATTGTACTACCATGTGTTTCATCACAAGCAGAATTACAAGGAAAATAGATCCCATCACGAAGGGCGGCCATGAAAACTGTTGATGAAAACAAACAACAAACATTTCTCAGTGAGTAGAATTTAATGAGTTCTTAAAACAAGATAAAAGGAAATTATAACAACAATAATAACAAGCCATGAGCCCCATAATTTGTGTACTCTGTGTAAGGTCAAATCTCTCTTGAAATATGTGCATCTTTTAGATCACCTATATTTCCCTCAAACAGAATTTTTAAATGGAGAAAGCAGTAAAAAAGAAATCATACATAAATCAAGAAACAAGCACAGCAGCAGAAAAAACAATCAATCAAAACTGTTAGTGTCAACATGGACTCAAAATAGCTGCATGATGTAGATGTTTCCTGTAAAATTATGATTTAACTAATGAAAGTACACAAGAAAGATTACAATCTAATTATACCGATCAATCTGTGCAAAATTACAACAAAATCGTAATATCATCCTGATACCTGATTACATTAACTATGATGAGCATTTATCACAAAATTTGGTAATCATGATTCTGATTTTTTGGTCTCCAGGGGGAATAAAGTATACCTAATGATGCTCCAAGTATATGAATAATTACTATTGCATGATTTTTATATATTTAAGTGGATGATAACAAACTATATTTTTATACAGATTCACGTGATTTTTCCCAAAGTATTAAAAATGTCTTGAACAAAATTTCTTCTTGTAGCCACTACCAGGTAAATCTTGGCATCTTAAATGGCTTTTGAATTGTGACATAAGCTAACAAAAACCGTCAAGAAGGTAATGGCATCTTAAATGGCTTCTAAACAAGTCAAAGACGATGATAAAAACAAGAAAACTACAAAAAGGATTTGATACAAAATTACCAAAATAAGTGGGAAAGAGCAATAATTAGGAACGTCTGCTATTATTTATAACCAAGAAACTGCAATCTATTGAATTGAATACTAAGGTCAGTCTTCAACTTTTCATTCTAAATATATTATAGGTTTATTTCATGAAAAAACGGGGGACAACATGTGTATGTGAAGCAAAACAAATATCAAGGAGTTAAATCGGTGCCAATCCAGGTCAAGGGAAATTATGAAGTTCTATGTTGAATGTGGAATTTGCTTCATAGAAGCATTTTATTAGCCAATTCATGAACTTCATGCTGACAAACTCGCGTGGAACTAAATTTTCATTTGACATATCACCAGCAACCGCTCAATCAACAACTTTGTTGCTTGGAATGAATGATATGGGCTCAAAAAATGGCATTCAAAATCCATATTTGCCGCTAAATATGTATTATTCAATGAAAAAAATGCTTAGACAAACATTTATAGTAAATCTCCCATGCAATGTTAGATGACCTTGAAATCGTTGGTGTAATAAGCAAATGTTTATTCTGATGACTGTTAACAAGTCATCATAATTTGCAATACGTATGTGGATGCCTATGTTTATCGTGATTTGCTAAATCAGTTGGGCACATAATAGTTGAAGTTTCACCTAGTTAATTTCCACCAACTCTTAAATTTTGTTGGCAAAGAAAACAAAAAGGATAAAACAAGAGCAAGGAGAAGGGGTCAAAAATATTAACAATCTCTTATCAGCATCTGCCAAACGAATCAAGGAAAAAAAATAAATTCAAAAGATAATAGAGTAAAAAAGAAATGGAATGATCAATTATCTTCTTTTGGTTGATTTTGCATTGGCCAAGAAGTTGGATGCATATATAAAAAGACACATATTTCTCAAGTTTAAATGGCAAAGTGTAAATGAGACGATTCACATGATTAACTGAAGAATTTGGTGATAGTCTAATTCTTAAGGGACACACATTGCCATATTAATATTACCCAACAAGGAAAAAAAAAAGGTGATTTAAGAACAGATAAATCCAAAAATGGGATCCTCACATTACCAGCACCAGCAATTATGCTTTTGACTAGAGGTATTATTTTGCTGCTGAGAACTATAGGGTATCCGAGGAAGTATTTTAACTGGGATAATGCAATTACAATGGCTGAAGCAGTTGTGAAGCCTGATATCACAGAGTGATTAACAAAACGGATCAGCCATCCAAGCCTGTAGATTTACATATGTTAGTATTAATGAAAGCATTCTCTCAATTTCTATTTGGCGGACATGCCAATTTTGCAGTCAATGCACAAGAGCAATCATGTCCATTTTGCAGATGAAGACAGCGGGATAGTTCAGTTACCGTAATAAGCCCATTAAACTTTCAAATACGCCAACCATGAGCGACATTAATATTGCCAGCTCCGTATACAACTTGTCTGAAGGATCAACGATGGGAGTGAGGACGTTGGACACTAAAAGGGAGGTCAAAGCCACCGGACCAACGGCAAGCTGGCGTGACGACCCGAATATGGCATACACAAATACTGGAACGAAACCACCATCTGCATAGAGCATTGTCTTGATAGAACAATTAGTGGACATCAATTGAGAGGAGATACGGTTGTGGTAACTACTGAACACTCACATAGTCCATAGATTGGATGAAGGCCTGCTAACTTTGCGTACGACATCGACTGCCATTTTCAAACAATTGAATCAAGCTTACGAACGCTCAAAAGCAAATAAAAAGGAAAACGAAGCCACAAAACCTTATTCAAAGAAAAAAAAAAGTCGAATTTCAGTTAAGGTTGCCCTTTCGGGAAAAATAACCATTCAATTCGATTTCCAAGAACGACATGAAGAAAAATCCCCGCCTCGGACGATGTAGAAAGGAACATCAAGGAAAGAAGGTCAGACCTGCGGGACGAGCATGACGCCGACGGTAATACCAGCCATGAGGTCAGCCTGTAGGTATTCCTTAATCCGATATTTCCGCATCCATCGGGTGCAGGGGAGGAGGAGCTCCAGCCAGTCCATAGCCGACATGCCCCGGACCTTGGTCCCCCACCGCCCGTAGACGTCCGCCGACTGCGAGAGAGGGGAGGGCTCCGCGGGATGCTGCAGCGGGATCACCTTCACCGCTCGGCTTCCCCCCTCGCTGCCGAGGCTGCTGGCGCTGGCGACGCGAGTCACCTCCGCGGAAGCAGACGAGCCCTCCATGATTCGAATTGCGTAGCTCGGGCAACAACCGCCCCCAGCTCCGCTTCTCTGTCTCTCTCTCTGATCTCCGATTCGCTCGCTCGCCCCACACATCCACCAATCGGAGGCGCCCTCTCGCATTTATAGATCACAATTTTCGGACGTAATCTTAAAATCTCCAAATTTCCTGTCTTTTTTGCAAACCACCGATCCTGTCAGACTCGTCCGCCTCATTTTCCTCTTCTCACCCAACACTCCAACCGCCCATCGCTATTCATACTCATAGAAATACAAATACAAATTGCATTGCACTCCACAAATTCGAAAACGATATTAATCAGCAAAATTAATTTTTTATTAAAAAAGGGGGCAAAATTAAGTTTAAGCTTAGACGCAAATCAAGCAGAGGCAATGATGAACTAATTATTAAGGTGATTTGCAAAAGGAAGCAGTTGAGTTGCTTGTTAGGTGAACATGGAACAACTTCACACATGACACATCTCGCTCACTCTGTCACTCAGGTTGCTTTTGAGTAGAAGCAGACTCATGCAAGGCCAAAAGCTTCAGAAAACTCTCTGAGCTTTGTGAAATCTAGAAATTACTCGTAGTCTAATTTAATAGTTTACACTGGGACGAAACTTATTGTAAGACATATTTGGACTTGAAAAATTCGACATTGGACAGGAAAGTTTGAATGAAAACTTGTCATTTCGAGGAGCACGTAGAGCCCCAGCAGGGAAAGAAACCAAAAATAGCTGTGATTTGAAAGGCCAAAAGTTGCTTGACTAGCTTGCAAATAACGGAAACAGATGGGCCTAACTAAAATTTTGGCTTCCACGTGACGCTCGCAGTTGCAGAACAGGAAGTGGTCGGCCGAATTGGGGAACCACAAATGATCTGAGGCCGGTCCTCATTTGGATTTTAAATGTATCCAGATCGAGCCGCCACCCCTGGACGGAAAAATGGACCAGATTCATTAGAAGTGAACTCCATATTATTGATTGATTGATTGATTGAATCACCACTGAAAGTAATAAATGCGAGTTACGAAACATACTATCTGTGCCGTATTTAACGAATCAGGTACTTACCGTTTCTAATTACCTTTTATATGTACACAAATAATATATATATATATATATAGTTTAATTATCACCAAAGAGTGTTTCATTTTTAGTGCTATACAGATTCTCTGGAACTAGTTAATCGAGAGGTTTTTTCAAAATCTCCTGATCAAAGATCTTGAACTCGTTCCAATCTCCAGATTGGACATTGTCTGGCGTAAGAATGTCCATTTTATTTCGTCCGTCTAAAAAATCTAAAGCAAATCTATTTTTTAATTTGGTTTAACAGATTTACTTAAAATGCAATTCAGTTAAGCTAGTTTGGTTACAGGATGTATTACTATATTTGAAAATGTATTCTATATAATATTTGATTAACAATGGTGATTATATTCTCTTTTTTTTATTAATTATTTTTTATAATTAATATAATTCATATTATTATAAAACGACAAAAATATCCTGTGAGCTCTGCAAGCAGTCGGCGGTCGACCGACAGCTGCATGTGGGGTGGGGGTGGGGACCTACGACGAGTGAGTGGTAGCCAATGACGGGCGACTGGCAATAGCCGGCTAACCGGCGGATGGTGATAAGAGAGATGGTGTTGACTAATTTATTAGAACGTGGTTTAATAAAATAATACCAAATAAAATAATCAACCATATAATATAATATTAATTACATTACAAAATAAATTATACCTTACCACAATATCCATATTATTTACAATAGTACAACCTCTACCAACTACTGAGTTGGAAATAATAGTATGGTTTCCAATTATAGTGCCACTTCCAGTTAGGGTAGTGACACCTATTCGTGCAGATCGTGACTGAACATTAGCGGCTTTGTATAGTCTGTCGAGCCTCACCTTTGATGGAATCCCAAAGTATTGAAAATCTGGCACTAAAAGATACGCCCACGTTTGCAGTGTGTCCTTAATAATTGTACCATAACTCCTTAAATTATACATTCTTACTGCATAACTT
>JBBPFP010484781.1:0-16732 GCA_037974795.1 Kaempferia galanga | reverse complement strand
AAGAAGACACGGCCTGGAAGTTCCTTTCCCATCCGAACCCTGCACTTTCGATGCCGGATCACGAAGGGCGACAGATCCGGACTGACGTCCAAGCAAAAGGTAGAGCAGTTATATATGGTGGTGTCGTTGACGGCGAGATCGACTAGACTGGCATTGACATTGCAACCGGAAACAAACAGAGGATTGTCCGTTGCCCAAAAGTTGAAGTTGTGGTAATTCTTCAGATCGATCAGTGGGGCGGTGATGGAACTCTGGTCGGCACCCATTCTGATAACTGGCAATTTGAAGTTCACGTACCCTGAAGATAAATCTATACTAGTGACCTCGAGTGCGCCATAACCCATGAAGAGCCGGGCTGGCGCACTGCTATTGTGTTGCTCGCGGCAGGTAAGGTTGAAGCCGGGAAGGTAGCAACCGTTGCCGATGCCGAAAGGGTATTGAATGCTGATGTTGCCGCAGCTTGTTGGACAGTTGGATGGGAGTGTAAAAGTTCGATTTTTAGTTGACTGCTGTGCTCCAGTTGAAGCCGCAGATCCCCAAGTAGTACCGAGTGCAAATAGTACCAGCAACACTCCCCCCAACGCCATCCCTGGGCGTGTAGGTATCAGTACGTTTAATAGATCACTACTGTTCGAGACCCTGAGCTACCTCATGCATAACGAAAAAAAAAAAGGAGAGATTCACCTTGGCTTTGTTGAGCTTTGAAGAGAAGTTTGGTCGATGTAGAAGACGGTGAAGAGGCCTTCTTAGCAAATCAATCGACTTAAAGGAAGACGATGAGGAGGTCTTCTCAACGCTTGCTGGTAAGGTGCGCCAAAAAGAAAGTGGGAAGGAAAGGAGAAATGCCATGACTGTATCATCGAAATCCTCAGTCTGTCATTTCTTGATTGCATGAAAGAGATCAGCAAATAGAGAACTACCAAAAGCAAACCCATCGTGGAAGGAAAAGCTATGAAGTGGGCAAACAAAAATAAAAACGATAAAGCACTTTAGCCCGATCCTTCTGAACGAATAATCGTGCAAAAACAAACTAATCTGTTTTCAGCGTACTTTTTGCTTTATCTGTGACACCAAGATTTCTATAAGCATTCCGCATTCGCCACAGATCAGCACTAGCAGCGCGATAGGAACTGATCCACGTATTTTCAAAGCTTTTAAAAATGTAATACTTTGTTCATTTTTTTAAAAATGGAATAGCAGTCTTCTGTACTTTGGATATCATAGCATAGGTTAAGTATTAGATTTTATATAAATAAAAATAAGAAATAAATAAATTGAATTAGGATAGGGGTTGAGATAAGGATTTTATTTATTCAAATCAAATTAATTTAGAGTTGATTTAGTTAAATCAAATTTAATAATTTAAACCGATTGATTTAATAATACAAATTAGGGTATTACAGTCCGCCCCGCCATACCCTCGCTGCCACACGCGCGCCTCTCCTCTTCTTCCTCCTCTCCTTTTCTTTTTATTGTTTCTAGGGCAATAAAAAGATCAAGCAGTAAATTGCATCCTTTCATTTTTCCAGTCAAGAGCGATTTTCTACTACCCTATTCTAAATATTTATTGATATTCAGAAATAATAAATTAATTTGATACTTTTTTTTTAAAAAAAATTAGGGTTTAATTGGGTTTTGATCAGGTACTTCTCCTGGGGAGTTTCACGGCATCGTTCCATGGACTCGATCCTCTCCGTGCTGGTCGAAGAAGTCTGTGCGCGGGCAGCGGCCGGAATTCCTGTCAGCGAGCTCTGGCCGAGCCTCCGTACCACCATCTCGGATGCGGGCCTTCCCTTAGGCGACGCCGTCAAGAAAGCTATTTGGGTCCGTCTGCTCATTCACCCTGGGCTTCGGGTTGAAGTTTATGGCACGGCTCTCAGTTCCCAGGACCCTTTAATTCAATCCTTCGAGGGAGCAGAACGTATTGGGGCGAGGATAGTTGCGGAGGACCACCTTAGAGATGCTTTCCTAGGGATTTATGATCTTAAGGCTTCTTCTTCGGAGATTTCGAAGATTCAGAGAGCTGCTCTGGAGCGTTTGGCTTCCTCCAGGTTCACATTGGTTACCAATTTTAATCTGTTTCTGACGCCCTTTAGTGTTTTTTCCCCCGCAACTATTACTGAAGCCATAAAATTGTTGATTGCCAGTTAGTGTGTTAGTAATTACAGATCTTACTTGTCGTTCAAATTCTGCATGTAACAGTAACTTTTACTACCGACAAATTTTAGTTTGCTTGACAAATCATACGGCGAGCATTCTTCTGCATCTGCATCTGATGGGTTGCGGTAGCAATTGTGAAAGAGGATTGCAATGAAGGGAAAGAGGCCATCGTCTTCCATTGCTTGTGGCTTGCAGATAGCAGGAAGAGTGGAAGATAGATAGATGAGAAATTGAAGATTGGGGCAAAATATTGTAGAAACCGTCAACCCTAAGAGATTGTCTAATACTCTGTTAAATTTGGGGAAAGCAAATGTTGTATTTCTTATATTAATATTGTTCAAGACATAACCCTAAACCTAAAGTACCACCATGAGACTAAACCCACTACAACTCGTCATGATTATCAAGTCATGTTTGTTTCAACTACTTTAGGTTAGTTAGTTATAATCTTTTCCCTCCATTGAACTCTAGCCGCTAAACCTACTACACCTAATGATTGATAACTCCAATACCTTTAACAATGTGAAAAAAAATAGTGAAACAGAGATGAGAATAGTGGGATGATGCATGTGGTCAATATACAAGGTAAATAAAAGAAATATTACTATCATGGGTAGTTAAGTGCAGCTTAAATTAAAGCAATTCTATGATCTCCCTTGCATTGGGGGGCTTATGTAGGTTTGTTGCGTTCCTTCCAAGATATGAATGAGGCAAGTTCAAAAGACTTCTGAATTTGCCACTTGCCAAGAATTATAAGGAGTAAACATATGAATCCAAGCATCCACATTTCATTCAATATGCATAAACCCATTGACTAGGTGTTTTAATTTATATAATTAATATTCAAAATGGGAGAGCATGGTTGAGATGGTATGGAGATTCATCTTGCTGGTGCCAAATATTTGGGATCCAAGTTGTTGAGGTTTGTTAAAAATTTAAAAATTTCTGTGTCATCATGCATTAGTTTCTCCTAGTTGCTTCGTTGTTGGAGTAAAATCCATTTTTTGGTTGTTGTTGTTGTTGTTGTGATAATTTGATGCTCATAAACATATTTTCCTCTTTTCCTTTTACTATTAGGCAGTCTGCACTGTCTTTCAACCTCTGCATATGAATTTAGATACAAAATTCTCTGAAATGTAGCAAACCTCTGCAGGACTAAAGGAGTCACCCAGAGTGAACTTGGTAAAGAATTTGGCATTAAGGGCAACAATTTATTTTACATAGTAAGAAACCTGGAATCCCAACAGTTGATCGTGCGACAATCAACTATCGTTAGGGCAAAAGAGCTTGGAACTAAAGGGGAGGATGCGAAAACAAATACTTCTATCGTGTCTACTAACTTGCTACATTTATCCCGTTATGCAAAAAACTTAAATCTAAATTCTCAACAGAGATTTGAAATTACTAGGGCTGATATTTTGGAAGGTACAGCAGATATTGATGGATGTTCTGCAAATTTTGGTTATTCTTCTGGTGATTTTTCAAAACATGATGTCTCCATAAAGGATTACCTACCAGCAATGCAAGTCATTTGTGAGAAGCTTGAAGAAGCATGTGAAAAGGTCAACTATGTTTGCTCGTGTCTATTGATATCCATGCAAAGAGTGTAGACATAGACTGATGTTTCTGATAGTTTCTGTTTTCATCTTGTAAGGTTCTTGTTGTATCAGATATTAAGAAGTCTCTTGGCTACAGAAAGGGAGCTGGGCACAGAGCATGGAGAACTGTAAGTTATCTACATAAGCTTTAGACCAAACAATTGACTGACTTATGTGCATACCCAATTTAATTTTTAACAAACATTACTCCTTGGTGACTTCTTTGAATTCACGGCTATAGATATTACAAAGGTTGAAGGAGGCTAATCTTGTGGAAGAAATTCAAGCAGAGGTGAATGGTGGGGTAAGAACTGCTACTGTTGGATGCAGGATATATTCTGGAGTAATTCAATACTTTGTCATCTTCATAAATTGTATGCTGATGTTGGTCCTCTGATTAAGATTTTCATTAGAGGATCAACTGTTTTTATGATCCATCTAGCTTGTATTTTCTTGATTTTCTTCTGCTTGTGCTTTTTCCATGTTAGCAAACATTGTTGATCGATTTGTCACTTTCTGTATCTTTTAATTTTGTTCCTTGCAAAACAAGGTGGTGCTTCTGGGATTCCATAACTGTGTTAGTTGTACTTGTCATTCCACCCTTCCATACCTGTGCTGACACAACACTGCATGACAGCCATGAGTATGAAAAAGCATGTTTGAAGAGCTGAATTCTGTCTTCGATAGATGGAATCAACTGCGACAAAGAATACACTGAAACTTACTACTTTTGTGTCTCAAAGTGGGAGACTATAAGGAGACTTGTTGCTGCATCTCAACAAGACCATGAGGAGATTTCTCTGTTGCTGTATCTTGATCAGGTAGACTACAAGGAGATTCACCTGTTGCTGTATCTCAACAAGAAGACTTACCTGTTGCTGTATCTCATCAAGGAAGATGACAATATCATGTGAGGTGATGCATGTCAGGTTCTTACTGCTAGGAGAAGAGTGCTCATGAAAGTGCTCAAAGCACTGCTCCTATTACGTATGAAGCTCTGCGTGTCCACTTTCGGAGGAATAGCATTGTGGCTTTTTAATAAGGAATAGAGGGGCTGGGTATGACTTAGTATTAATACATATATATGCCTATACATTACGGAGTTTATATAAGTTATGGTATAACTTGAAATGTTTTATAACTTATATAATCTAAGTTCTAGGATAAGGATTAATAGGCAATCCGACAACTATATGAATATAAGTTGGTTATACCAATAATAGTATATGCTATATTATATTAATAGGCAATACAAGTTAGATTATATTAAATTAAAAGATTGGGTTATGATATATATATATATATATACGAAATTGATATGCTGTGGACTTGATGTTGCGCACCTGTGCGCACCCAGGGTGCCTGGATCGCCGTGGATTCATAGAACCTTTTTTTGTATTTTGTTTATTTGTTGGGGGGATATATTATATATATTTAAGGTATAAGATTTTAGGATTTAGGAGTTAGATTATAATGAGTTTAAGCCAATAAGATTTCCCCTCTAGGGTTCAAGCTTCCCTCTTGAGTTATAGTGCTCAAAATTAAAAATTTTAGATGCTCATAGGGTATATTATATGTATTTAGGGTTTAAGATTTTAGAATTTAGGAGTTCGGTTATAGTGGGTTTAAGTCAATAAGATTTTCCCTCTTGGGTTATAGTATTTAAGATAAAAAATTTTAGATGCTCACGGGGTATAATGTTTGTCTTAAGGAATTTTTTATTTTTAAAAAATAAAAAAATTAAAAAAAGAGGATATTTTCTTGATGTTAAGCAAGCTAGATATGCATTGCCATATTCTCCCTTATTTTATATTCATTGGGATATTTTCTTCGTGCTAATACAAGAATCAGTGTGAATCTTAAGTCCACAAGAGACACTGGGTGAAAACCATATTGCAGATTGTTTGAATTTTTTTGAAAAATAAAAAAATAAGCACTATTTTATTTTTTCTTATAAAATTATTTCCAGTTTCTTGCATGCTCAATTTGTATGATCTCATATGCTTTGATTTTCTTTCTTTTTCTTATAGGTCGTTATTTGCTTGAGGTTACTGAAGAAGTTCCATTCTAGTGATTTCCAGCCTAAAAAGGTCATGCTTTCACATGATAGCTTTGACAAAGAAAATGTGACTACCGGCGGAAAAAGGGCTCATATTACTGATCAATTGGTCGAGCTTCCTTTAGAGCATTGTATATATGATATGGTTGATGCTGAAGGACAAAAAGGAATAACAATGCCTGAGGTACATTTCCCCAATTTGCATTGAGTTATTACTAGGTTATGTTATTTTCTTTTAGTTATGCATTCTTGACTAATTCAGAGGACTGTCAAACTATTTGTACTAGATAAAGTATGCGGATTGGCGATCAATTTCAAATTTTAATAGTTTACTTTTTATATTTCCAATATGGTTTGACCATGGAACATGACACAATACGAGATTTCAATCTATGATACATATTATTTTGACAACTATAGTCCCAAATAGAATGTTGAACTTTAAAACAACAAAATAATTGTAAGAAAATAAGACTAAATACAATATATGTTGATCATGCTTTGAAATCTCATATTCTACCAAGTGATATGGTAGAAACATATCATTCTTGTAAATTATCTAGATTCCATATCTTGACATAGATGTGTTCCTGTTTTAATCATGCCAATATTCATCACTTTTTGCAATACTATTATAGTATAGGTCAAGATTAATTGGGATGATGTTGATATTTTTTAAACGTGTGTTCACACAAGATAATTTCAAAACTGTACCATTTCATATGGAACAATAAATCTGAACTTAAGAATATAGCTATCTACTTATCTTATCTTTTTTCTTTTTTCTTCATCTCCTTTCTCCTTCCACTCTAATTTGCCATCAACTAACATCGTACAAATTTTTTTTGGGATCCTCTTGAACTTCCTATGTGGTTTGCCTAGGCCGCATTTTACTAGTGCTTATCCACTAGGTGAAAGCAACACCACCTTGCAGTTATCTAGATTGCTTTTTGAAGTATGATTTAGATTTTGGTCCTTGGTTGGCTTTGTGTTTAACTAAAACTGTAAATGAATAAGATATTAGTGACTAACCTTGGTGTTTGGATAAGTACTTGTTTATGTTTGCCCGTTAGTACAAAATCTACAAAATAAACAAAAATATAATAAGCTCGGTTTGCTAATGTTCATGAACAAAGCTCATAAATTTGAATTAAATATCTTTATCTAATCCAAGATCCAAATACATCATATATTTTTTGGACTTGTGATTTGACCTAGAACCAAAATACATCAATGACCGCTAATAGTCATTGTATTGGGTTTTTGGTCTCTAATGACTGATAAGATTAAATTTCATTTTATGTCAACATATTGATCTTAAGTCGGAGTTGTTTTTGATACCATACTGTGTAGACATCCATGTTTTGAAGTCTGCTCACATGAACTCATATGGTTTATATACTTTTCTCGAAATTCAATTACATACACAACAAATTACATGCTATCCATCCCTATTGCTAATTAAATTGTGTAATTTACTACTGAAATTTGTATGTATCAAGGACTGTAATACCATTAATAGTAGTGGAGTGCTTTTGAAAATTAATAATCATATGATTTTAATCTTAGAGACACTATTACTTTATACAACATTACCTAAAACTTTTGGGTCAAATCTATGGAACTTGGTTCTCAATACATTTTGGGTTAATTTTTCTTGTTTTTAAAAACATTTTGGTTAATAACCAACCTGAGTTCCATGTACACCCCTAGGGGTCATGACATAATAATACTCAACGAATGAAATGTTGCTAGTCTTTTGACTTCTACTCTTTTAATTTCATCTTTAGCCAGAGTACATTGTTTATTTGCTACCTTATTCGTCAATTTATTGAACCGCATAGCCGACTTTCCCTACTACCCAAATTCTGTACCTAAAGTTCATATTTATCAAAATACGTACCTAATTTACATTATACCCCTCCTTCACTAGCAGTTGACTGATCCTAACTAATCAGTCAACTTCTATGTATCTAATCGATTGCCCAATTGTTTTCTAAACTTTTTGTGCCCCATCTGTGGACTTCAGTCGACCGCGCCTTGAGACAATTTGACAAACTCATTAAAGGGCTTAGGATTGTCATACTCACTCACCAACACCACCAAAGGGTTCCTGGGACTCCCTTGGTTCAGACCAAGTCAAAATTTTGAAATTCTGAACACTTTAAGTCCATTAGTGAGTTTTGGCCAAAACTTATAGATGACCTTAGGAACCTTAGAATCATTTCAAATTAGGATCATTACACTCCTAGAAGCCTTTTGAGTGTAACCCTGCCCCCAAACTTAGATTTCACAATCCAAATTGAGAGTTGTTAGTTTTTAATATCTTCATAGCCTTAAGACAATTTGACACAAGCTCATTAAAATACCTAGGTCTGTCATAGTCACTCATCAACAATATCCAAAGGTTCTTAGGACTCCCCTGTTCATACCATATCAAGAGTTTAAAATTCTAGACATTATAGATCCAAGGCTATTTTAATCAAAACTCACCGATAGCCTTAAGCGCCTCAGAAACACTTCAAACAAAGTTCATTGCACACTTTGTATCCTTCTAACTGCAACCATACCCTCAAACATGGATTTCACAGCTTAGATAGAGAGTTGTGGATTTCTGAAATTGGCATAGCCTTTAGATGTTTTGTCACAGGCTCATTAGAGGACCTAGGTTTGTCATACTCACTCACCAACACTACCAAAGGGTTTCTAGAATTCTCCTAGTTCAAACCATATCAAGATTTTGAAATTCTTGACACTAGGTCCATTAAAAAGTTTTAGTCAAAACTCACAAATGACCTTATGCACCTTAAAAACACTTCAAACCAAGTTTATTGCACTCATTGTATTCTCCTGAGTACAATCGTGCCTTCAAACCTAGATTCTACAGCTTAGATAGAAAACTGTGCGTTTTTGAAATTGACAGCCTTGAGATGTTTTGTCACAAACTTATTAGAGGACCTAGGCTGTCATACTCACTCACCAACACCACCAAGGGCTTCCTAGGATTCCACTAGTTTAGACCGTGTCAAGAGTTTGAAATTCTACATTATAGGCTATCTGTGAATTTTGGCCAAAACTCATTGATAGCTCAGAAACACTTCAAACCAAGTTCATTGCACACTTTTCATCCTCCTGAGTGTAACCATGCCCTCAGACATGGATTTCACAGCCCAAATAGAGAGCTATGAGTTTATGAAATTGGCACAGTTTTGAGATGCTTTGTCACAAGCTTATTAGAGGATCTAAGTACGTCATACTCACTAAACACCACCAAAGGGTTACTAGGACTTCTTTGATTTCATGATTTTGAAATTTTGGATAATATAAGCCATCAGTTTTGACCAAAACTCGCTAATGAAAATTCTTCAAACTAAGCTTATTGCACTTCTTGCAGTTTCCTAAGTGTAACAATGCTCATAGACATGAATTGGGATATTAAGATTGAGATATTATATTTGTCACAATTATAGGTTTTTGACAATAGACTGCCGTCCACAGATGGAGTAAAAAAGTTTAGGAATTGACTAGAGCAGTCGACTAGCGTAGTCAATTGCTGGTAATTGCAGTCCACTGCTGGAGTGAAGGAAGGGTATAATGGGAATTAAGTATGTGTTTTGATAAATATGAAACTTAGGTACATAGTTTGGGTATTAGGAAAAGTTGGCTATGTGATTCAGTAAATTGCCGTAGTTTTTTTTTCTTTACTTATAGAGAAATTAATTTGGACCCTTTTAACCTGCTGTCACCTACATTGGTACACATAATACTTGTCATTTTTATTGCTTGAGAATGGAGCATCTTTTTTACAGTAGTTTCTTCCCCTGTTTATATTTCAGAGTTCTATTCCTTTTTTTTACACAAATGTTGTGGTTAGGTTTGCCGACGATTGGGGTTCACAAGTAAGAAGCTGCATAAACGGATTGTTTCAATGCGGGACAGGTTCAGATTGTGTTTTCAGGCCGAGATTCATGAAAAAGCAGCAACTTATCGTATTTGGACATTTGAGAATTTTCCCCGACATTCATCTGACAGTATTCCCAGCAAACAAGAAGTACCCGAAGACAAAAATGCTCATTTGCCTCAGTTAACGAACCTAAATTCATCTACATGTCAGCTCACAGATTCATACTCCAGTGAGCCTTTGATCTTAGATAAAAAAGATTGTGGGTCTATTGAATCAGTGCCTTCCGGACTTGATCAAGATGTACAAGAGGTCAATTGCAGAGTGGACCAGCAAAATGATGCCAGTGAAATTGCACTTGTACTTTATGATCCAAAACCTGTAAATGTTGGGACTATGCTAGAAATGTATGCTCTTTGTTCAGAAGAAGGACATTGTCTTTCATCTACTTTCTCTAAAGTTGAATCTGTACAAAGGTCTCGCTGTTTACCAACTTTGACTAGTAGCAGGAGAGAAGAAAGGATAGTAAAAAAGCTGAAGGTTGAAAATATTCTTATTCATAATCACTTCTACTTTTTATTTTTCCTGGATTTTTTTTTACTTGTTTGAAGCTCAAATATTATTATTATTAAGATAATTAAGAACTGTTATCTTTCGTGATTTTATATTTGGATTGCAATCATATTGTGCTTTAAAAGTAAGTTGTACTTGGGTAATGGTTAGATAAAAAACAGATTAGCAAACAACCCTAGTTGGTGGATGGTCAATAGATGTTTATGCCACATTATATTTTCGATAATATACACATTGACCATTTGGTCATAAACCAACTTGTGACTGCAGTGAACCCAAATACAATGTACCACCGATTAAAGATGTTTACGAGAATCATGGTTTTCCTAGTTGAGTACTCAGCTGATGGTCATAAATTCTTAGTGGATGCCTCTACTATTTGTTCAAAATTCTTGAATTGAATACAAACTATAAAATGTGAATCCCAATATTTATGATGAGTTGGTCAAGACTCAGGACTATTCTAACCCTTGAAGAATGATGCAGGGGATCCTTAAAATAAAACTTTCCAAACTGTCTAATTCTTTCCTTCCTGCACTTTGTTGTTTTTGTGGGTTTTGTTAATTTTGTGACTTGTATGTGATGGCAAATAAAATGTTGGGTTTACACATATTGGTTAGTGAATCAAGAAATGGGATATAGAGGGGGTAATGTAACCCTAGACTATGTAGATCTAGGTGGATTGATGCATAGTAGCTTTTCCTATTTTTGTGCATTAAGAGAATGCATGCTTTTCTTTTGTCACTGTGGATCCAATCTTGATTCAGTTGTTAAATAACTTGCTACATCTAACAATGTGCAAATTAAATTTAAAGTTCTCTTGTATACTATAACAATGTAAATAGTTATAGTGTACACTTTTTCTGAAGCGCTATCAATCAATAGATGGTAATGCTAAACGGTATAACTGTATAAGAGATTTGAGGTTAGATTTAGCTAACCAGGCTGAATTGATCTTTATAGACAACAGTTTTAGTTTAGCATTCTTATGGTTATCTTGTTTCATCCAATATTAAAAAATATTATCTGTTAATGTTGATGCTCTTAATACTGTTCAAACAGACAAGCTCGAGGAATTAATTTTTTGGACTTATGTCCCTAGATCTGTACATTACTACTAACATGAACTTTGCTGGAAAATTGGTAGAAGAAATCCTGGATTAATGGGATTGGAATATGGTTATCATTAGATATTATTTTTGTTGTTATATTCCCTATACCATTCTCTCATAATAATGGGATCCAGCTATAGTGTCTTTCTATTTCTTAAATTAGAAAAACAAACCTGTATTTATTCTCTTGGGAATTATGAAATTATTTGACTGTTCATTCCATCATCCAATTTTCATTTGAAAATTGAAGGATGAAGATGTAATGGATTAATTCGGTATACATGCTTTGTTATTTATAGGAACTATATAAAACACACTTTTTTTCCTCTTTACATGTCTGCTTTATATTTTTGCAGCAGGAGAAAATTGTTTTGGTGACTGAGCTATACAGGTGGTTAGAGGAACTTGAGAAGGGTAAACATACGAAAATGTGTAGGAAAACTTTGACTCGCATCTTGAATAAACTGCAAAAGCAAGGATTGTGTAAGTGTATCAAAGTTAGCATCCCTATTGTGACAAATTTCAATCGCCATCGTGTAACTGAAGTAGTTTTGCATCCTTCAATTGACAATTCGTCACCAGAACTTCTTGAAAAAATTTACCATAAACAGAGGGACTTTGATATGCAGATCCGTAAACATGCATCCTCAAGATTAAGGAATGACATACCTATGCACAAATTCGCTGGTTCAAGAATTACGTCAAATGTTGAGGGTGACAAACCTATTGTCCTAGAGGCTATGCGTGCCAATGGATTTGTTTTTGCTAGGATGGTGCGTGCAAAGCTGTTGCATAAATTTCTGTGGAGCTATGTCAGAAACTCACCTAGTTGGCATGATGCTGAATATTCTAATCACCGTTGGTATGATATGAAGTGTCCTCAGAGCACATGCCACATATTTTTGCTTTATGAAGCTGTGAAAGTGATGCCACTTGAACTGTTCTTGCAAGTTGTAGGATCTCCTAAGGAGATTGAAAACATGGTTGAACATTGCAGACTTGGTTTAAGTCTTTCAGATATACCCTTTTCTGAGTACAAGAACTTGGTTGATGATGATGCAACAAAACGACTGTCAGGGATTATTAATATACTGATTCGTATGAAGGTAATATTTCTATTTTTAGAATTTTGAGAAATGGTTTTACCAGATTTTTCATTATATTCTTGTTCTATATAAGTTGTGCTGTGCTTCTAAATACTGATGGTTTCTGAATTCTGATGCTTGATTTTTGTTTGTTTTTGCTTGTGTTTTTTCATCTCTGATGGTGTTGCATCTTGTTATGTTACTTTGTAGCGAAATTTTTATGATTCCTGCACCTTCTCTTTTTTTTTTAAAGGTTGACAAATGACAGCGGACTCCTTTTTCTGAGTCAATTTCCACCTTGTATAGGTTGTATTTAGTTACAAACAAGTTTTGGCAGGATTTTAAGTATTTATCTTGCTTATTGTTCCTTTTGTCTGTGTAGTTAGTGTTCTAATTTATGTTATATTTTGTTACTCTCTCTTCATGCTTAATGTGTGTTGAGAAAATGCTTGGCAGGAAATATTTGCATATATGATTCTTTTCTCTATTCTCTTTCTTTCTCCCTAACTGTTTCCTTTCCTAAATAGGAAACTGAGACTAGAGTGCTCGTCCATCTGTGGTCGAGGTTTTCTATTGACCCTTGTCTTCTCATTTGACTATATTCCATATCTTGTAGAGAATCAATATCACACTATGGATTTCTAGGCGAGAAGCTAATCGTATTGTGGATGTTGACCAACCCTTTTGTTTCCATTAGAGATGATCATTTTGGATTAATTTTGCTACATAAGTTCTATTATATATGTGGGAAGGGGAGCTTTGGCGCAACTGTAAAGTTATTGTTATGTGACTTGGTGGTCATTAGTTCGAGTCATGAAAACAATCTCTTACAATGCAAGTAAGGGTGCTTCAATAGACACTTCCCTGGGATCTCACATTGGCGGGAGCTTTGTGCAGTTGCCCTTTTAGTTCTACTATATATGTGGGCAAAACAGTTCGAATCTGTGACCATGGATATAGGCTGTGAAAATGATGCTAACAAATTCTTGTGACTTTGTCTTAGGCTTGTTTCTTTTCTTCTCCTTCTCTCATTTTTGTTTGTCCCTACCCTTAATCGTGTTGTTGGATTCACAATCCAACTTCTAGAATAGATATTATCATTGGGTCTTGAAAATAGGTGGTCCACATATTGACCAACTATGGACTATTATTCATATCATACAGGTCAAGATAATGCAGTTGGAGATTTCAAAACCATGATTATTTACCTGACATAAAAAAAATTCATGAATTGGTATGTACTGGCATGTGTTTATGACAACTTAATCTCAATACAATCATGGTGTCCTGCCTAGCATAAGTTACAGATTAACTTATTCGAATACCTTGCATGGTACGTTTGGATCTTTATATTGGAAGTAATGCTTATATTTCTTATGCTAGTTCTATGGAGTTAAATGGCAGGTTAGGTCCGTGTAATAAATTGCTGAATCCTCAAACCCCTTATTTGTTTTTAATACAACCATGAGTCCCAAATTGCCTGTTAGCAGTTATGTTAATTCCAATGATTATTGAGAAGTTGTTGATTGCTTAAATTAATCTCTGTAATATACATCAGATATAGGTAAAATCTAACCTTCTTTGTTACTTTTTATTAGTTGTTACAATTAGTGAGAGAGGGGCTTAATGAAGAGGACAATCCTGTTCTTACGTATGCTATAGAGCTGAAACCATATATTGAAGAACCAATGACACAGACATTAACACCTTCGCACGTTAAGGTTGACTTTCGTCCTAGGATACGGCATGACTTTGTTCTTTTGAAGCTTGAGGCTGTTGATGTATATTGGGAAACCTTGGAGTATTGCTTTGCAACAGCAAATAAAGAAGCAGCTTGTCATGCATTTCCAGGTTCTTCTGTTCATGAGGTCAGTTATTTCATCTGATCTGTGCAGTTTTTGGTTGTACGCTTTTGCTGAGTATTCCATTTGTTTTGGATGAAAACATCCTAATCTGTTATTTTACATGAACATGTTTGTCAGTTGAGCTTAAATATGTTGTGTACCCTTGAAATAATAATGTCTAGAAGTACTTCTTAGTTGTTAACTATTTTGCTCAAACTTTTATGTCCTTGTTTCATGTCAAAAATAGATCATTAAGATTTACTGATACCTCATTCACTGCATATACTTTTGACATCTCAATTGATACCTATTATTTACTTCAAAGTTTTATACCTTGTTTCAAGTCAAACAACGAGCCTGAAGATTAATGTCTCAAATGCACTGAATATTATATTACACCTTAAATTTAATTTCTGTTCTTGGTCCATCGGTACGACTTAGTTTTGAATTTTCTTTGTGAATATTATATTACATCTTATTTGATTTTCTGTTCTTGGTGTTAACGTGCCTCTAATGCACTGTGAATATTATATTACATCTCATTTAGTTTCTATTCTTGGTCTATCGATACGATTTAGTTTTGAATGTTCTTTGTGAATATTATATTTCATCTCATTTAATTTTTTTCTTGGTCCATCATTATGATTTAGTTTTGAATTTTCGTAGTTAAACTTTATGAATTGTTTGAAATGGGAGAATTAATATCTATGATGTGTTAGGCTTTTCAAACCCGTTCGTGGACTTCACTTCGAGTGATGACTGCAGAGCAACGGACAGAGCTTCTGAATCGTTTAAACAGTGTTGATTCAAAGAAGAAAATCTCCTTCAAAGATTGTATTAGGATAGCTAGGGAGTTAAATCTTACAGTAGAACAGGTAATCCTCTTTTCTGCTTTATTTAGTATTTCTAAATTTTAGAAAAATAGATGGAAGTAACCATATGTAATATGTTGCACTCCATATAGGGTTGATGTTGAATGTTTATTATTTTTTTTAGCATGTAACGATGTGAACATCTACGAATTAAACTATGGAGCATATAAATGAATTTTGCTCTTCGATCCTTAAAGAAAATACCAATGTGTACCAGATTGTAAAAATTTTCCATGGATAGTACAATCTATGTTTAGTCCAATGCATACACAATGGAAATTATAACAATGGAAACTCAAAATACATGATGACCAACTATGAAGATCTGAACTCAAAGCATGTAGTTGAGTCACTAGTTAAGTAATACATAGCTAACCTTGCAACATTCAGTACAATGTGCTGCTTTCCTGCCCTTGTTAAGCAAATGAACTTCGTATCTGAAGTCAGCTGAATTTTTGTCAATCATTCTCCCAAGTGTTTTGATCTAGCAGAATCTAGTTTGGTCCTAACTCCTATTATTCTGTAACTCTTCTTGTTCAGTGCATTGCTATACCTACACTGTCCATTTTACTACAACTATAGATTGCAATGATCTCGCTTTATCTAAGTTTATAATAAGAAACAATAAAAAAAAAACTCTGTTTTTAGCTGTTCTAATCAAGTTAATGTTGATCTTACCACATGTTTGAATTCTCATCTTTGAACTATTTGGATGCATTTGCACTAGACTTTAAGTTATCTTAGCAACTGCCCTAAACAAATCACATACTATTAGCAAGGGATCATATAATTTGCATGCATTATACGTAATTGTTCTATTCACTATTTGTAGTCAATCTGTGATACAATTAGCAAAATGTGATGATTGTTGTACAAACACATAGAAACCTTCCTCCTTTAGCCTATAATGCATTTGTTATAAATGATTCATGGATGTTAATCTTCAGTGTATAAATATTCACGTCTGAATTTATGAAGGCCACTTGCGATGAAACTAGATGTGATTGTTGCTGTAAAAAAACACGTGGAACGTTTCTATCTTTTAGCCTATAACACATTGTTACATATGTTTTATGGATGTTAATCTTGTGTATACAATTTTACATCTGAATTTATGAGGGCCTCTTTGACAAGTGGTCTCAGAACTGGCATTTTGTATCTGGGTCGAGAGCATTGCAAGATCAAAGGCTATTGTTTCATATTGGCCAAACTACATAAGTCTCTTTTATCCTTAAATGCACAAGCATCTTTAACTAAGTGAGAATACACTTGCTTCCATTTTTGCTAATGTTCTAAATGGCGGTTGAGACCACAGTTGTCACAAGCGCGCGTTTCGTTCGCTTAAGCGCGAAGCAAGGCGATGTGCTACTGTTGCGCTTTGGAGACGCTTCGCAGCGCTTTGCACAAAAGCGAAGCGCAGAATTTTTCAAACTAAACAAATTTTCCAAATCTGATTTTATTTTCTTTTATATAAGTTCAAACTTCAAATTGGAAAGCCCTAAACCTGCCTGCGCCTCTTCATCTTCCT
>JBBPFP010483682.1:0-16734 GCA_037974795.1 Kaempferia galanga | reverse complement strand
TTGGGAACGAATTGCTGCTATCCGTGAGCACCAGTAGCGGAGCAATATCGTTTTACGGAGATAGTGTCGAACACTAGCCTCGACGTAACAAATCATTTTGCTTCCTCCCGGCAGCAATCTCCCGGAAGTCCCGACTGTCACAAACCGACTATGTCAAACACCGAGGAGGAGGACCTCACAGGAAGAACTAACATTAAAGGCATTATACCCGAGGAATTATTCCATTGAAATAGCGGCACCAAATCTTCGCAGGTTGACTCTTCAATTTTCTCCATCCAATCTTCGAATTATTTGTCCAAAACTTGGATTTTTAGAGATATCAGCCCGCAGTCGTTTGGAACGCTTGCATCTCGAATGCACTGTCTTTTGGGTTGGATAAAGCTTTCCCGGAGGTTCTGCAATGTGAATCAAGAAGCAGCTGCAAGTGTAGGAGATACACATCTTGGAGAATTTTTTCTTACACGCCTGGTATGTTATGAACTTTTTCATATTTAGCAATAGATTGTTAATTCCAAAAGATTAGACCAAATATAGATTGTTATCGATCATTGCTTTATCAAATATGTTCAATCAATGCTATCCCATGTAGTGTTTTAGAACATATGTGTGTAGAACATCAACTTAAGTATAATTTTCATTGAAAGAAAAGTTAGAATGAGTTGCAGGGTTGCTCTGTGTGTTTTTATTGAAGAAGAATCTACTAAACCACTATACTTAAAGACGTGATGTTATAGTCATCAAGGCCGATATTGGATGCCGTTTGTGATAGTAGAAAAAGGAGAAAGAGCATGATCGAAAGGAGGAAGGTAGGAAACATGGAAGTGGCAATAGAAACTTGGATTGTTCTTCGCTATCTTCTACTGCATGATGTCTATCAACTTAAGTATAACTTTGATTGAAGGAAGAAGTTAGCATGAGTTGCAGGGTTGCTTTGTGTTTTTATTAAAGAAGAATCTACAAAACCACTATCCTTAAACACATAATGTTATAGTCACCGGGGCCGGTATTGGATACCATTTGCGATAGTATAAAAAGGAGAGAGAGCATGAACAAAAGGAGGAGGTAGGGAAACATAGAAGTAGTGATAGAAGTTGGATTGTTCTTCGCTAGTCTTCTACTGCATGACGTCTATCAACTTAAGTATAACTTTCATTGAAGAAAGAAGTTAGAATGAATTGCAGGGTTGCTTTGTGTTTTTATCAAAGAAGAATCTATAAACACGATGTTATAGTCGCTGAGGGGCCAGTATTGGACACCCTATGGCACGCGCTAGTAGAAAAAGGAGAACAATCGTAGAGGAGGAGATAGGGAAACATGATTGTTGTTCGCCAATCTTCTCTTCTACTACATGATGTCTATCTATAAAACATAAACATAACTTAGTCACTGTAAGGACATAACTGCTTGGTTCGCTCTTTTGTTGGTTTTTCAACTACCTTTCCTTTGCCCCGGTGAAGCTGAAGCCTCTCTAGATTATAATGCTTAGAACTATTGATTTGGTGAACCATATTCTTCTTTTAGATTTTTAGGGTTCTTGGATTTTTTTATAGTTGCCTTTCATTCATGTTCTAGTTAATTGATTGCTATTTTTCCTGCATTTTTGTTTCAGAGAAACTCTATGCTCACTGCAGAAGGATTTCCCATTCTTCAGGAACTGCTGAAGTTAAAGCTCCATGGATATACCCAAACTTTTGCCTACAAATAGAATTCGATCCTAGTTGCAAACTGAGAATGTCTACTCTTATTTACCAACTGCGAACAGTTTATAGATTGTACATTGTTTGCATATTGATCTTGAAGCAATAACAATGATTTGGCTTGTTTAATCTCTTCATATGATTTAGATGTTAGGATTGAGCTCTTCAAAAGTTTAGACCATCTTAATATCATTAACTTGACTTTTCTAGAATTATATACATGACGATTTGCAGGGCAGTGCAAAAGATTCACAATCAAATTTAATACGGGGAACACAACATAACTAGCAATCCATTGAAAAGATGTTATACATGACTTTGATACAAGCTCTAATGAAGATCTCCATCTACTATAGATTTGGAGTAGAAGCTAGATGCCTTGCCTTTTCCCGATATCCATTACTCTTTGTGATACTCGTATTGCTCTCGTAGCCGCTACTATCACCGGATTCCGCCATCGCCTTGTTTAACAATCGAGCTTTCTCTTGTGGGTGAGTTCTCCTGGCTTGGCGGTCCTGAAAGAAAATGTAGGCTAAGATTATTACTTTCCCACTTGTATACTATAGTTTACACACATTCGAGAGTATAACACATCATGTATGTTAACGATAACAAAAAAAGTTCTTCGTCTAAACTAAACTCAAACAACCGATGTTGATTTCGAATATTTGTATTAAACTTACATCTCTATAGGGGAAATCATCGACTTCGAGCATGTGTATCACATTCCCAATCTTCGGCCTCTTTTGCGCATCAGGGTCAACACATCGAAGTGCTACTAAAAGAGTTTTCTTTAAGGCCCTTGACGAAGGTTTCTCCGGTAACTTGGGGTCCAATACCTCTTCAGTCTTTCGATTGGTGACCATCGTCTTAATCCATTCAACCAGGTTAACCTGAAACAGTTTTGAGTTTAGATTGTGTGCAATTGGATGCTGAAAACTCACTACTAACCTCTCCTGGTGTTCGGTTGTAGTCAACTGGATTTCGCCCGGAAATAATCTCCATGATCAGAATTCCAAAACTATAAACATCACTTCTTTCGTTCAACATACCGGTGCTAGCGTATTCGGGAGCCACATATCTGCAAAACAAAGATGGGTTATCAATACTAAGCTCAAAATATAGAACACTCTCATTATGAACACAAAACCAACCCAAATGTTCCCATGACTCGTGTCGTCACGTAACTCCGCTCCGATCCCAAGAGCTTGGCGAGTCCAAAATCTGAAACTTTAGGGTTCCATTGCTTATCAAGCAAAATGTTGCTTGATTTGATGTCCCGGTGGACTACCTTCGGTTCGAGTCCCTCGTGCAAGTACATTATCCTACAAGAACATCAATCCTCAACATAGTTTCTTAACACGATCAAACAACACTTGGACTAACAACACATTGGCCTTTCAAATTACCCTTTCGCGGTTTTAAGTACAATGTTCATTCGTATCGCCCAAGTGAGGGGGCTAGAAGGTTCGATGCACCCGTGAAGCCACCGCTCCAAGTTCCCATTGTCGACATACTCATAGACAAGCATCCTACGTAGCCAAAACAAAACATAGCGTAGCATAACAAAACTAAATTCTCGCGATGCCTCGTAATGAACCAAGGACTCGAGAATATGTGAAAAGGGAAAACCCTGATACCTATGAGCACCTTCGGCGCAATAGCCCAAAAGTCTCACCAAATTCTTGTGGCGAACACGCCCAATTGCATCTACTTCCACCTTGAACTCCCTCTCGGCTTGGCCCCTGAGAACAACATGTTGACTATATCAACCAAATAGATCAATTCTTCTTAGCATAACACACAAAGCATATACAAGTAAGAAATGTTGTGTATGAACAAACCCTATAAAATCGAGAATTGTTAACACTTAAACGATTCGTGTAGTCAATCCCAAATAGTTGGAACTCCTGAATAGTTGTAGGCAATATTGTACATGGACAAACCATACAAAATGGATAAGTGTTAACACACAAATGGTTCATGTAATGTGACCTTGAATGTCACGGATTCAAATCACTAAAACAGTCTCTTTTTAGGCGAGGTACGATTGTCTACAATAAACTTTTCTCCAGATTGGCAGGAACTTCGTGCTCGTTTATAAACTATCAATGTAGTCGATCCCAAGTAATTGGAACTTGCAAATAGTTGCCCGTGAATTACCTCCTCCGTGTTGGCCCAGGGACGGATTGGCGGAGGCGTTGGGGGCGAGCGAATCGCCTTTTGCCACACGTAGTCGATCCCAAATAGTTGATGAGTTCAAAGGAAGAAGAGATTAGTAGTACCTGTTGTTAAGCAAGTTTTTGACGGCAACCTGAGTTTGATCTTCCAAGATGCCGTGGTAGACGATGCCGTAACCGCCTTCTCCGATCACATTCTCGTCGGCGAACATGTCGGTGGCCGCCTGGAGCTCCTTGAGAGTGTACCAGTGCCCCCAGCCCAAGTGCGATATCTCGGGGGCCGGCATGGCTGCCTGCTCCGCCGACCGGCTCTCGCCGCTGCAGTGGGAGGATCCGCCGCCGCCGAGGTGGCGCTCCGGGTAGGCGATTCGGTGGTCCTTCCCGAGCTCAATGTGAATCCTCTGTTGCGCGGCTGCCTCCGGGATGAGCAGGGACTGCCGCTCGAGCGGCGCTGCGGGGTTGTCGGAGTCCTGGGGCGGAGGCGGTTTGGGGTCGACGCGAATTTCTTGGATTTCCTTGGAGACGCTGGGGGAGGAGGCGGAGGCGGAGCGGTGCGGCGCCTTGAGACGGCGGTGGGCGGGCGCTGCCACTGCGCTGCTGCGCCGCGAGGCGAGCCAGAGGGAGAGGAAGAAGAGGAGGAAGACGAAGGCGGCGCCGACGCCAATGCCGATGATGACCCACATGTGGAGCCCGAAGATGACGGTGCGCTTCGAGAGCTCGTCGGTGAGGAAAGGCGGCCTCTCGTCCGCCATTGCTCCTCTTCCTCCACCGAACACAACGTCAACAAAAAAACCTCCTTTTTGACTTTTTTGACCTTCTCAAGCTTCAAATCAACCAACAATGGCGAAAGATCTCATTCACGCCCAATACCAACCAAAAATTAAATAAAAAAGATCGCTCTTTTACGATTAAAAAACAGATCTTGGAGAGAAAATAAGGAAGAGAAACACAATGGCACTGCCGCAGCGAAGAAGAAACAGAAGAGAGAGAGAGAGTAAAAGCACAGTGGCTACGTAATTATTGAACAGAGGACAGATTGTGAGCTGGATCTGAGAAATGTTGAAGACAAACAAATTTAGAATCTTTCGAAGATTTCTTTTTATTAGATTTAGACGAATTTGCTTATGAGATCAGCCAGACAGTGCGAATCGCAAAGAAGAGAGGTGTTTATTAGGGCGGAAAGGAAGAGAGAGCTCTCAGTTGGTGGTAAAAGACGATTTTGCTTGTCCTAGTGCCCCCATTAATCCATCTCAAGATTAACATAGTAAAGATAAATCGTGGGTGACTACTAACACTTAAAATAGTGACTATATAAGGGAGGTATTTACTTGAGAGAAAGAAAGCTCTATGATGAATGACCTGGCAATGATTGGATTCCTTCACGATCGTAGCTTTTTGGTCTCATTCTTGCTCTCGCATTATTAGCACTTTAAGATTTGCTTAATTGTCATTACGAAGTAATAAATTAAGATAATGAAGTGCCACATTGATAATTATATAATAATCCATCCATTGAATTGTCACCGAAACCTTTCAATTATTAATTACACGTCCCCACGAAACGCGCCAAACCTAGGCGGCCCACTGATAAAACCACATGGGGCCCGCGCGAGTATGAATCGGGTTAGCCTTCTTTAATTGCCGTTAACGACCACGCTGGAACTACATTTTTAGTCTTACTGACACGGATTATGTACCTTATTCTGGTTTGCAGTTTCTTGGGGACCCCGCAGTGATGGAGAGCGATGGGCTGTCGGTGGGGGTCCGTGTACCTGGGGACGGAATGCTTTATTTGTTGATGAGAAATTTCATTTTGCTCACAGGAATTCTATAATTCAAGTATCTCTCCTTGAGGGTAACGACATACTGTACGGAATAGTTTAAAATTATTAAGAGAACATGTGGGGTTAAGATGAAATTTTCTCTACATTAAGTGTTTTGTTTTACAGAAAAAGCCTTCGAAAGTCATTAAATTGGAGTTTGGTCCATCCCTTCCGCGAACGGGAGACGACGAGCCGCCACCCTCTCTCTCTCTCTCTCTCTCTCTCTCTCCTGATCGGCGGTTGCCTTTGGAGATCCAATCCGCTCGGGGATGGCATCGAGGGTGATGGCGTCGTCTTCCCCCTCCAATTCCAGTCTCACGCGCCAGACCTCCGTCTGCTCTCTTCCGGTCGTCGATCTCCAGGGATCCGTCATCGGAGGCGGGGAACTCAGCAAGGGCCTCGGTTCCATGGGCGTGGAGGAGCTCTTCCGCACCTTATGCGCGGAGAACGCCGCCGCCTTGGAGGCGGATGTGGGAGCCTCGGTGTCGCGACAGGGTAGCTTGGCGGCGCTCAAGAGCGTCGGGGGGAAGACGGTGGAGGAGGTATGGAGGAATATCACCGCCAGCGGGATGGCCGATGGCCGCGAGGTATCCAGGGCGGAGATGACGCTGGAGGACTTCTTGGCGCGGGCCGGGGCGGTGGCGGAGGAGGACGTCGGGGTCCCGTTCGGTTCCATCCAAGCGAGCTGTGGGACGAGTCCGGTGATGGGGGAAACTATTTTTCCGCCGCCGCAATTGCCTACGGATGATTTGGTTGTTGGATTTGTCAACGGAGCAGAGGGTGCTGCAGGTAGAAACCGAAGGAGGAAGAGGCCATTGTTGGATCCAGTGGACAGGGCTGCTATGCAGCGGCAGAAGAGGATGATAAAGAATAGGGAGTCTGCTGCACGATCAAGGGAGAGAAAACAGGTTTTTGGTTTGCCCTCACTTTCCAACGTTAACGATCACTGAATCACTCATTATGAATTCTAAAGCTTGGATTTTTGTTCCCCCTGCAACTTGATGTTTTGTAGGCATATATTGCCGAGCTTGAATCTTTAGCAGCTAAGCTGGAGGAGGAAAACGCACAGCTAGTAAGATCTCAGGTAATACATTTCCAGCAATTTTTGTCAAGGTTAAACAAGAAATTCATTTCATAGTTCTTTCTTTCTCAATTGTGTTTCAATTAAGTGATAGTGATCTATCAAGATATTGAGTACTGAGTCAGCTATCAATTGCAGGAGCAGCAGCAAAGGAAGAGAATTAAACAGGTATGGCTATGTTTTTGGGATCATTGAAGCAAAATGTTGAAATTTCTTCATAAGTTGATGGCATAATTCATGTGTTGGTTTTGCCTGTCCTTAGCAGAGCAGAATTTCCTTTTGTTGATTCTGATGGATGGTAGATTTGATATCTATAAGCTCACAACCTTACAATTTTTTAGACTTTTACTATTTGCAGCCTATTTTCATATGAAGGTTTGTTAGATTATGTTTTATACACTTCTATGCAGATGTCCATTTAATTTCCATTACTTACCCTGAGAGATTGCGGGGAAAAAAGTTTGTTTTCAAAAACACATTCACAGCATATAAAATGGCACGATAGTTGTCGTTTGCCATTGCCAATAGCTTTAGTTGCCTGCCAACTTCTATGTATCCAAAATCAACACTCATACGAAAAAGAAAGGTTATAACCTGTACGAATGAAAGATTGCTGAAACAAAACAATTGTTAGCAGATCAATCGCTTTATCTGCTGATCTTGATTTTTCCAAAATCAACACTCACTTGAAGAAGGTATACCATCCTGGAAAAATGAAAGACCCCTGGAAGTAATTAATTGTTAGTGGGTCTGAGGAAACATATTGTGTATCGGACAAAATGGTTAGTCAAATATGAATATGCATCTTTTTAAGAGATTGAGTATTTTTTTTTTATGCCTAAATTGATCTATCTATTTTATTTCTAGTGCTACAACCATGTGTCTGTTGATGTCCATGTAAGAGATCAAGTTTCTATTCAGACTACAATTTCGTTGGTCTCATTGAACTCCCCTACCCTTTCATATAAAACTTTGTATTTCTGATTTACCTCGAACTACCGTATATGTGATTGAAATAATAGTATCGGTGATCTACTTATACAATGATAGTTCAACTACAAGGTGCACATTCTGATCAAACCCATTTTTGAAAGTATGTCTTGACTCTGCACTCTTCATCTATAAATTTGAAAGAAAAGTTCATCCTCAGTCCCTTAAAAGGCACCTTTGCTCAAAAGAAAAGATCATGAGTCTGATGTTGCATATTGAGATTTCATGTTCAAAGATAAAGTTTACACTAGAAAGTAGCTTATGATATGTAAACTCCATTGCAGCTTCTGGAAAATCCAGTGCCATTGACTCAGAAGAAAAGAACACATCGACCTCTGAGAAGAACACACTCCATGGAGTGGTAGCGAGGAGCGAACATTTGTTCCCTTAGATCTTGTTCTCCCGGTGCCTGGACTGTAGGTAGGAAAGCAAAATCAGGGCATTTTGGAGCATCATTACTGCGATCTTCGCGTGTTATTTATCTCTAGTTTCTTCCTTGTCCAAAGTTATATTGTAAAAAAGGCAACTGAAATAATCATGTCGAATCAGATAAACCATTTGTCTATTGCTTAAGTGGTAACCCCACACACAGAGTAGCTCATATATCAAATTTGTTTGCAATGGTTTTGATTCCTCTCCTTTGCAATTTCTTCGACTAAATCTATCAGAATTTCGGCTACATGAATGTGGAGTTGATATAGTTGGAACTATAATTTGGAATGTGATTCCCTACTGCCTTTGCAACAGATGGATGGACAGTTTGTAAAAGAAGGTGAATGAAAATGACTCGTGCCTTTTTGTGATATGGATGAATATTTGATGGTCAAGATATATTACTCTTTTTTTTCTATCAAATATAGTATTATCCATTATCATTTTAAATTTTATTTGTATTTAATCTTTCTCCTAACACATTTATATTCATTCTTTTTAGACAAAAATAGTTTGAAACGGTTCGTGGACATTTGGTTCTTTTTTTAAAAATAGAAATTATGATGTGTAAAGTGGAATATATATATGTGTGTGTTCAAATAATGGTTTCGTCACCTCCGGTAACATTACCTTCCCATCCTCTTCCATCGAACGATTATAAATTCTCGCCCAAAACCTCTCAGTCTCCCGCACTCACATCCGATCGACCGGCGACGATCTCTCTCGACCCGCTAACCACAGTTCTTTCGCGACTTGCACACGCCCGTCGGTTTCGATTCCTTCGTCGAGGTAAAAGCATCGACCGAAGGCTTCCTCCCGATTCTGTCTTTTCTTACTTGATCCTGGTCTTTTTTTTTTCGAGGTGTGAGGAAAGGTAGCGGATTTCTTGCACCGATCTTTGGAATTGTTGTGTTTTTATTCGCTTTGGGGTTTGGTTGTTTCTGGTTTCCACTTTTTTTCTTGTTTGATCTGAGTTTTGGCAGTATAGTTTGTAGGAGAGCTAGTGATAGTATTGGAAGATTTAGTAAAGGTGATGACTTGGGAGTTGGGATGATGCTGAGTTCTTGCTTCTTGAATCTTAATTTCTGTTTTTGAATTATCTCCTGCTCTCGAAACATAAAATGGACTTGTTGGTTATTAGATTAGTAACGTGTGATTTTACAAGGTTTATTAGCGTTGAAAAGCTTTGATAACTGCATCGACTCTGCTCATGTTCTAAAACATTCTAGGCACAGCATCACATATGCTATCTTTATGTCAATTAATGCATCAATTTTGCACCCCGCTTAAGGAATATGGCAGAGTGACTAGAATTAAAGTTACCATGTAAAATTATTCTGCTGTGAGATAGTTTCAATTCACATGTGGATTCCATAACATTGAGACTCTAAAGCAGTATCCTAAGGGCAAGCAAACTACAGCTAGCAAGGTGAATATTGTGGCTCTATGATTTCAGAAGTAAATGAAATCACTTTGCTACTTGCAAGTTGGCTAAATTTATTCATCTTTGGATTTTGATATAAACTCAATCATTAATCAAATTCATAATAGAAATGGCTATTTCTACTTGATTTGAAGCATTTTTTTACTTGATGCATCATATTGTTTCAACTTGGTTAATTTTCATTTCAAGAATATTAAATCACAAAGAGCCTGAATTGCTAGATTCCCTTTCATATGTATGTCCATGAGCTTCTCAGCACTTTTGGTATGGATATGCTCTCATAGTGTTCTAACTTGTTAATTGCTATCTGTGTAGAAATATGAGTAAGGGACCGGAGAATCTTGCAACTCCAAAGTTGAACAAAAGGATTTTATCATCATTGTCCAAGAGATCAGTGGCTGCACATCCTTGGCATGATCTTGAAATAGGTTGGAACCTAATGGAAAAGTAGTGATGCATTCTCCTAGTTTGATTTGTTTCTTTGACTAAACATAAATTTGTCTCAGGTTCTGAGGCCCCTGCTGTGTTCAATGTTGTAAGTATTCTTTATTATGTTGACCGATGAACTAAATGAAGAAGCATATGGTTTAATTTGACAAATGAAAATTGATATGATGCCACTCGTTAGACTAACTTCAAGTTTTTGACACATAACTAGGCTTTCAAAGCCAATGATCAATCAGCTAAAAGGACGGTGTTTCACAATACATTTTTCTCACACACCAACATAACTTAGTTGAGTGGATGAGTTGGAAAACCCAAGGTCGGATAGAATAAGTTAACTGAGGTATCCTTGAAGAAAGTTCTCACGCATATAATCTTTCGAAAGTTAGGCAAGTAGGAGATATTAGGAGAACAACAGGGGATTTTGTTCCAATCTAGTAGCCAATTTTGTTACTTTCGTGACTTTTTATTCCCACAATTTATTAAATAAATGTTTGTTTTTTGGCCTTTTCTTACTCTTGAAATTGTAATAGTTTGCAAGGAATCTGATAAGCTAGCCTAAATACTCGGTTTCCATCTACTTATATATACCTTTGTGAATATTTGTAGTCCTTCTCATTTTTTAATTCTTCTTTGATAAAAAAGAATTGGATATGAAAAAAATATCTTTGAAAAATGCATATCGAAAAAGTATCCAACAATTTGCTATATATATGCCTGATTCTCATGTTCCCAGAGATGGATATGGATTAAAAAAAATTTGCTTATGCATTCATTAAAAACGTGTTCATTCGGTGTATGTTTACTTCCACACTGGTTCCATTGATTGCTTTCTTGCAGACTGGATAGGAAGTCTTTCTTCCATCTAACTTGCATTAGTTGGGGAAAATAAGGTCCTCAAGTGTTTTATAACTAGTGCATGCATTTTGTTTACTAACTTTTTAACAAATTTTCTTGCATCCAATATTAGGCCATGACATGGAACATTCAGCCTAAGTTCCACAAGAGGCTGCAGTAGAATGTATGACTAGTTCGATTAGCTCAGTGCTAGACATTTTGAGTGACTCGACCCTTGCTTTCTAGTTCATTGTTGTAATCTGCTCTAGTTATGGTTGATATCATGTAATTTCACTTGCTGGCATCAGGTAGTGGAGATAACAAAGGGAAGTAAAGTGAAATATGAACTCGATAAGAAGACAGGGCTAATTAAGGTTTGTCTATATTCTTCTACAATTCTCAGTACAAGTAGTCTAACAAGATACTGGCCAAGAGTTATGGATATATCATTGCATATTCTCATCTGAACTGTTTTATTGAAAATTGTTTCATTCTGCCTTCCTGTTGAGACTTCTCTCAGGTTGATCGTGTCTTGTACTCATCAGTGGTCTACCCTCATAACTATGGTTTCATTCCTCGTACACTTTGTGAAGACAGTGACCCAATGGATGTTTTGGTCCTCATGCAGGTTGAACCTCACTACTTTTATATTTTATTTTTCTGCAGATTTATTGCATTAGTTAGTTGTACTGTTTCCTAAGGCTGTGTTTCTTTATCGTCCATGCTTAGTTTATTGTTACTGACTTACTGTTTCATCATTATGAATGTTGTTTATTTAATGGAAAACTACATGTTTGATTAGGAACCAGTTCTTCCTGGAAGTTTTTTACGAGCCAAAGCCATTGGTCTTATGCCCATGATTGATCAAGTAAGAAATTGATTCAACAAAAAAAATTCAAAAAGCTTATTATATTATAACTGCCTTCCTGGTTTGCTTGGAATTCAGGGGGAGAAAGATGATAAAATCATTGCAGTTTGTGCTGACGATCCCGAGTTCCATCACTTAAATGACCTTGGTGAGCTATCTACTCATCGCCTTGCAGAGATTAGGCGCTTCTTTGAAGACTGTATCCTTTCATAACCCATCTTTTACTATTTGGATTAAGTTTGTGGTACACATTGGCCAGCTTCCTTTATCCAGTCTGTTTAGAATCCTTGACATGCTCTTAAGACAAGAAGAATGAGAACAAAGAGGTAGCAGTCAACGATTTCTTGCCTGCAAACACTGCTCGGGAAGCCATCCAATACTCAATGTAAGCTCACTGAAATCACGCATCAAGTGTTATTGTTACTTTATTTAACTCTCTGCGAAGTGGGTTGGTCAAACTGGTCAATTGGAGCAGGAGGGAGTGGGTTGTCGGAGCTAGACAAATTATCTTACACAAGGATGTTTATTATTCCTTATCTATTACTCGAAAAGCCTATTTCATTTCCTGAATCTAAGTGAAGAATAGACTATATCAATTTTATTCTCTAGGAATAACTATTTCATTCCTTAATAATCTCATTTTACGAACTAAATGGAAAACCTACTTCCGATTTATGCAATCATAGTTTGAATAAATCCATAGAATAGAATCCTCAAACCTCAAGCCTTGATGTTATAGCTTACCTAATACATTCGCACCACGTGATTTTATACTAGTTTTAGTTTGTTTATCATTCAGTTACAAATTTCTTGTTCAACTATAATTTTCTTAACGCGGGCTTTTTCACGACAATATGACCTGTCTTGATGATCAAAAATGGAAACTCATGGTTTGTTATTGGTGTAGGGATCTTTATGCTCAATATTTACTTCAGATCTTGAGGCAGTAGACTCCTTGCCGCGGGAAGAAATAATTGCCATACAGATCAAGTCAAAGGCAGAGATTATCCTACAGATAATAAGCATTTGTGTTCCCGTTACTCAAGCATATTTCAACCGAGGATTGCTCTTAATTTTACTTGTATTTCGTTGATCCTGAATAATGTGTTATTATTGTTAAAGTTTCCAGCTCTGGAAACCATTTTACATGCTTTATTTATATATATCTATCTTCATCCCCTTTTTATTTCAGCTTTTAATTAGCATTTTTCATTGGAAATAGATTTGTATAAACATATACGATCATGAAATATATATCAATGAAAATATAGCTGGATGATGATTCAACCTTTTTCGAGTTAAAGATTATAATATTGGTAATTCTTCTTGTTATATATATATATATATTATTTGGAGATATTGAAGCTCCTGGTTTAACTATTCTATCTTGCAAAGCAATTAAGGAGTCGAATATAAAAAATAATAAAGTACTTGTTCATGACTTAGATGAGCATTTGTGAGTATTTTTCGATTTATTGAAACAAATGGAATTATTTTCAACCACATAAATAGATTTAAAATTTATTTCTGATTATTAATCTTTTGGACAATAACAACCTTGATACTCCGACAACGCTAAGGGGTGATAGTCGTTCCCGTTGGAAAAAAAATGGAAAAATAAAAAAGGGAGAGAGAAAAAAAAAAGAAAACAAATAGAAAACAAATCCAAATAGAGAATTGGGATAGAAAATAAAAGGGGGGAGAAAAATAAAAAATATATAATATTAATTTTAAAATGGTAATTATACCTAATCAGAGCTTATAAATTAAATAGTAGCATTGAAATGACTAAATCCATTCACATTCCAGTCTAATATCAAACTCATTTTTATTTTCATTCCTGCATCATAAACCATAGTCACTTTCAGATGTGGGAACAAAAAACAAGTTTTTAGCTATTGATAAAACTCACCTCCCCCTTGGGTTTGATGATATCCAAAAACTTAGATATCATTATAATTATTTTGGAAAAATACCTCTAACATATTTGTTCAATTTTTCTCTCATTATACTTTCTCTCTCCTCATTCTTTTTCATCGCACTTTCACTTTCCTCATTCTCTCTTATCACACTTTTACTCTCCTCATTCTTTTTCACCACACTTTCTCTCTCATCATATTCTCTCTCTCATCACACTTTCACTCTCTTCATTCTTTCTCATCATATTTTCTCTCTGCTCAATTTTTTTCATCATACTTTCTCTCTTATCATATTTTCACTCTCATTCTCTTTCATTACACTTTCGCTATACTTATTCTCTCTCATCACATTTGCTCTCTGCTCATCCTCTTTCATTATATATTCTCTCTCATCACACTTTCTCCCTCCTCATTCTCTCTGCTGGCCAAAAATTCCTGAGACCCCCAGTCCACTTACCTGCCCAGCTTAACCGTGGTTTACTCCCTCTGAAATCCTGTGGGGCCGGGTTCAGGGGGCCGCTGGGGTGGCGGTTCCACCTTTTGCCCCAATGTTTTTTCTCTCTGCATTCTCTCTCATCACATTGTCTCTTTCCTCGTTCTCTTTCATCACTCATTCTCTTCCATTACACTTTCTCTCTCCTTATTATCTCTCATCACACTTTCTCAACCTTTTTCTTTCATATTTTTCTCTCCCATTTAACTCTCTCCAATCTCACTTTTTCTCTTATTTTCCTCTAAGGGTAAATAAAAAATTTTGGTTCATTCTAATAGAAAATACTCAACCATCTAAATATTATTTTTAAGAGTGATATTCATGCTAATACTCATTCTCATTTCGATTCCTAGAAAAGAATTAAACGTCCCCTTAATGTATTGTATAATGAAAAGTGTATAGAATTGTAGCGCACGTGGGGGTGAATCACGTGTGTTTAAAAACTTTATCTTTTTCAAACTCTTTTTAAAAGTTTAAAGAAAAAGTGAGTGTGCAGCGGAAAGAAAATAAAAAACAAAAACAAAAACATGACAATTTTACTTGGTTCGGAACATTCAGTGACTCTTACTCTAAGGCTCATGGTCCTCCAAATTGTATCGTTAGACAATCCACTAAAAACCTCTTTCTGCAGTACTGGAAGAGTGAATCAAGTACAATAATAACCAAGGATAGTGTAACAAGCTATACTGCCTTAGCAATAAAGTAAACAACAGTAAATTAAAGTTACCAACACGAGAAAGACTTGAACTTGATCAGGGCTCGTGTGTTGGTGTCAGTCTGTCGGGATTAATCCGATGTCTCAAAGTAGCAGTATAGTAGCCGAAGGATTCGTTCGGCACAGCAAAATGATCATAGTAGCTTAGAAAGAAGTTGTTCTGATGTTGTTGGTTGAGCATCCCTTTTATGCTGTGTTGAGGGCACCTTCAACCTCATCCGAGGTGCCTCTGGAAGGCACCTTCAAGACTCTTCGAGGCGCCTCCAGCGCCAAATTTCAAGGTGCCTTCGCACCCTTTATACGGGGTCTTCAACCAAGGCCTTCAAGGCGCCTCCAGCAACACAAGAGACGTCTTGATCACTATTCACCCGAATTCAACACTTGTTAGTCCAAAATACCTAAAGATAAAGCTGCAAAACAAAGTTAGCCTAATAAATTAGCATTATTAATTAGATTATGTCTCATCAAGACCAGGATCTAGTCATAGTCTCAGTATAAGTTTCTAAAATGGACCTAAACTGGACCAGCGCCTATGTCCCAACTAGGACTCGTCCTGACTGGATCTCTTTCCTCTAGTGATTTACGTTACTTACCAACTTGCAGTCAACTCGATTTGCCTCTTGACCCACCAGGTCTTTCTACTAGTTGTCAGGTCCGTAAATCCAACTGAACTTCGGCTAACTATCAGGTCCTATAGACCCAACTAGACTTCCCACCAGATACCAGGTCACTACTTGACCTATCTGGACTTCATGTTTGGTGTCAGGTCCTTTAAATCCGTCAATTTCTGCACACTTAGTAATACATTAGATTACACAATATTTAATTTTAAACCACTTGTCATTCATCAAAACTTGAGTTTGATCATTGGTACTAATCGCACCAACAAGATAGATATCCAAATTTAATAAAATAGTTATCCATTCCCTAAATTTTAGATTTTAGATAGAGAATCGGATGTAAATACTCTAACTGGGGTAAATAAACTCCAATTCACTCCCAATTTGAACCAATATGATCCTTATCTCCGCACTTACCCTTTAGATTTAGTTCGAATCCAATCCGATTTAAAGTTCAGGATGTTTGTTTCATGTTTGATAAATTATTATTATTATTATTATTATTATTATTATTATTATTATTATTGTATATCAAAGAGCACGTAGTGTTTGATCTCTATCGACAATCTACTAAATGGATAATACTTATTTATCTGTCAAGATGACTTGAATTGATAATCACAAATTGTCAGCATGACAAGTTGATCGCCAACATTGTCTAGAGGCTGCCCAAGTCTAAGTTAGAGAGGCACTACAGAAAAAGTTGGGTTTTACCGGCAAAATTTTTCAGTCTAAGTTAGAGAGGCACTACAGAAAAAGTTGGGTTTTACCGGCAAAATTGAATTTGGCCAGTAAAGAAAAAATTTGCAGGCCAAATTTAATATGGTCGGTAAAAAATTATAATTGTCCATCAAAATTTATAATTGGTCAATAAACTATAATAATTAACCATTACATTGAGCTCAAATAATCCATCATGTACATCGTCTCTTCCTATAAACATTCTATATTTGGACAGCACAACTCTGCATGACTCATACAATCTGAAACTCATACTTATAGAGAAGCGATTTGGATACTAGATTCTACCTTATTGAAAGTAAGTTCCTTGTCTGAGATCATTTTAAATACTACTTTCCCTTATGTTTTTTTTGCCCCCGAGGCTATGGTGCAGCGGTAAGGATATTTAGTTGTCTCCCAAGTACCACGATTTGATTCCCAGCTACGGCGCATTTGCAAAGATTTTTATTT
>JBBPFP010482583.1:0-16735 GCA_037974795.1 Kaempferia galanga | reverse complement strand
TCCAAGCGTTCGATAGACTTCGACAAGCAGAGGCACTGCTGATGTGGCATGCCACACTTGGTCAACACACTTCAGCGGTCCAGTCGCCCGGACCAGCCCGGGCACCCTAAGGTGGATAAAACTCTTGAGATAGAGTTTCGATCAGGGTATGCCACATCAGCCGAAAGGGAGCGTCCAGACCAGGTCCGGGCACCCGAAAGGGGCCTTTATAATGGGCTTTAACTAGTAGCTTCAAGATAACAATTCAAACAACTTTCTATTCGCTGAAACGCTACTTCGACAACCAACACACAAGATTTTTTTCTCCATGATTTAAGTACAAACAACTTCTAGTATTTGTCACGTTGCCCTATTGCTAGTAGCTCATTCTCCAGGAGTTGCAATCTTGCATCATTCTTCCTTGAAAAAAGTGTAACAAAGGTATCCCCAACTTCCTTTGGTGTTTTGGCATCTTAGATGTGCTATAACATTTCTTCTTCAATTGTGATTTTTAAAGCTTACTTGCTTTGATCCTCCATTTTCGCAAAATGCCATTAGCATCTTCTGCGGGTTGGATGGCTTCACTACCAGTGACAACCTTCGAAAGATCCTGACCTTGTAGATAGAACTCTATACATGTTGCCTATATGTTATAGTTTTTATTTTTGAGTTTCTTGGCTCCTACTACTTGAAGATCGCCCATCGTGTTGGGAAGATTTTGATTATATCAAACAAGTTTGATTAACAATATAAACTTTCTCACGATTCAAGACAACTCTACCAAGAATTATCCCTGATTGTTTTGCTTTGGTACTAATTGTTGGGGAAAAAATTGGAATATAAATAAGTAAATAAATTACTTGTATTATATCTACACTTTAAAGGCACTACAACACTTTTAAGGATCACTCATAATTTTAGAAAGAAAAGAAAAAAAGGAAGATAAAGAATAACTTTCAACTTGAAGACTACACTTTTATTTTTCGTTGAATAATTAAACATGAATGTAGGGCACTACATATATTAGAAACCTAAATTCTATCTACAAAGAAATTTTATCCCTATCCATTGGATGAGGAAAATACTCTAAATTACATATTTTAATTTCTCTGTGTTAAATCTACCTATTAAATGAGAGAAATACTCTAAACCACACATTCTAAAATCCATCTATTAAATTCTATCTATTGAATGAGAAAATTACTCTCGTGTATATAGTTTTATTCTTATCCGTTAACGAGTTGGTATTGATCTTCAACATTCACCACTCTAATAATTCTTCTTACTATCTGAATTGTTTGATCAACTCGTGGTTTGCATATTTGACTAGATCATGATTGGCTCACATGATTCGTCCACCCAAACTAATTGGACCATTAGTTGATTGGATTGTTTAAGAGTCAAAAATTTTGATATTGGTGCTTAAAGTGGAAATCATTTGTTGCTCACGCAAACGAAGGCGACTAAAATTCTAAAGTCATTTCACCCACAATGAAAATAATTACCGATGGTGGAGTATTATTTAATAAACAGAAACAATATATATAAAGAAAGGTGATTTGATTTTTATAAAAAAATCACTAATTCTTTTTTTTTCATCCTCTCTAATATTACTCCATTTTTGTCATTTATTTTTTTAAAATATATCTCTGCTCAATTTCCCATGCAAATAATCAGATATTGGCCATAGACCTAGAATAGCAGGTCAAGAGGAAATGAGAAAGACTCACAAAATTACATATAAAAAATGTCTATCATCGTACGACATTTTTTTGTCACTTCTTCTCTCCCCACGGACACAATTGATCCTGCAAAAGTATTACTGTCGGTGTAAAATATCCTGTTAGTTGTTGTCTCCTTACCTGCATTGTTGTTGTTTCAAGATAAAACTTTTCATAATTTACCTCCTTTTTACTTTTAATTCCTTGTGTTTCTCGATTCCACAACAAACATGTGGCTTGTGGTCGATAAATAATCATGCTGACATCTGACCCTTACAACTTTGATAATCTGCTGGGTCCTGAAACATTTCTATGTCAGTTAGTTCGATTTGATATATATTTCTATTCATCTGATAGCAGATACACATACGTCTTAATTCTATAAGCAGCTAAATTCTTCCTATCAAGATGTCAAAGGTAATGCTAAGTTCTTCTAACTCTCAATGGCTCCACAACAAAACACGGTTCTGTTCTCATCTTTTGGCTGGAAAACTAGTCTCTACCTATTCAACTGTACAACTCAACTCCTTCCTCGCCAGCTAGCTAGCTAGTCATCCCATACGTGGATGCGCAGGCCGTTTGGAGCTTCAACTCTAGGAAACTTTAGTATTTCATCTCCCCCGACCTCTTCCCATCTGCAATCAGAAACAACAATCTGTGAGCAAATCCTGCTTTCTTTCTTGCAAAGTACATAATGAATGAAGTAAGTAAATATGGAACCTGTATCTAGTTACGAAGTAGTGAAGGAATGTGGCAATTTCAGCAGTGCCCAGTTCTTTCCCAGGGCACATCCTTCCTCCTCCTCCAAATAGCATGAAGTGATGGTTGGATTCTAAGTTTTTATCCTGAAGGAGTACACAAACAAACTCAGCTGTAGGAACAAACACATCACCGACGACGCACAGACAGAATTCATTCGGGATCACTCACCAACCATCTCCATGGGTTGAATGCTAAAGGCTCTTGATACACATCTGGATCATAGTTAATCTCTCTAGTGTAGACATAAATTCTCCACCCTTTTGGTATCGTGAATCCTGATGCATGCATAAGAAAGTCACTTCGACTGAGGATAAGGCTAGAAATTAACAAACAAAATTGTATTAGATTTAGCTCACCTTTCAACGACACATCTCGAGTTGTCTTCCTAAGCACCCCATTTACGACTGTGGCCATTCTTAGTGTCTCCAGTATTACCTGCACCATAACAAGGCACTCTGAATTATTAGTAGAACTAGCTAGAAATTAAACAGTTTTTCTTACCGCACGCGTAAATTTCATCGACTTGTAGTCGTTCCAATCGATTGCATCCTCCCGCGATTTTGGTTTTCGGATCTCAAAATGTTCATTCTGCATGCGATCCAAGGGTAAAAGAATCATGAGTGACAAACATTTGAACAAAGAAGATATCACAAAACATCGACTGCGATGCCTACTCGGAGCTCTTCGAGAACTCTAGGATGGTCATGGAGGTATTTCACAGCCATCATCGAAGTGGTTGAGACAGTTTCATAGCCCGAATAGACAAGGGCTATGATCAAGTCAATAATCTGATCGTCGTCGAGCTTAACTTTGGAACTGCCATCCATTCTCAGGAGGGAATCGAGCATGTCATTGTAGGAGCATGAGGAGGTTCTTCTTTCTTCTATTAGGCACCTCAACATATCCACAAGCCTTTTCCTTGCCTGTAGTTGAATTCACATGTGTTGATGACACTGCTTAAAATATATATATATTAATAAAGTTTTTTGGTAGCTACCTTGAATCCCTGATGATAATTTGTGCCAGGAATATTGATGGGCAACGAAAGAGTGCCAAGAACAAGCTTGAAGATCTCTGATTTCAGGGCTTCAGAAACAGGCCCTATCTCAATGCTAGCAATTTGCTTTAATGAAGACAGCAATGCCATCTAAACAAGATGAAGATTACGAGTACTAACTGTCAGATGTTTGGCTAATAGAATGAGCCAGAAATTTGATGTCCAAATTAATTAAGAATTATAGCTAACCTCCTTGGTTTTCTGTTGGATGTCAACGACTCTTCCACCCCAATTATGAATGTATGATCTCATGAACTCATCGATCTTGGGCAAGAGCTGGTCCCTGATCATTGGGGGGCTCACAAGGCCAAGCATGGCACTCCTCATCGTCTTGTGCAGCTCGCCATGAACGGACGCAATGTTGGATCTCCCTAAGATATCAAGCATGGACTGTGGGTACCCAGGAATAAAGCCTTTCCCTTCATTCATCAGTATGAACCTGTTCAGCTCTGCATCCATGCACACCATCGTAGGGCACCCCAATATGTGTGACTTGAATACACTCCCGTACCTAAAAAAAAAAAAAAAAGAGGAAAAAAACATCAAACGCTTGGAAGAAATATTCTTTTAAAGATTTTTCAAGCTCATGGACATGGATGCTTAAAAAGGAAACGAGGAGAAGGGAAAACAGGAAGAAAATGTGACATCACATATCAAGTACTCGAGGAGCCAGTGTTTAGCAGACAAACAGAAAGAAAAGGAGCTCAAGAAGCAGCTTTTTTCCTCCAAGATGCCTTTCAGTGAAAAAAAAAACCACTGAATCAAGAAAAACAATCCAGCTTTTTACTCCCTAAAGTGGTTCATGTTTAAGGAGGGAAATATCATCTTCCCATGCAAAATCACAAAAGAAAAGGCAGCAAAAGAATCAACTTTGCTTTCAAAAAGTGATCTTTTCTTCTTCTAAGAAGAAATCTCATATCTAGGCAGCTCTCGTCTCACCTAACCCTTTGGTTCTTCATGAAGCTTGGACCTTGCTTGAGGAACTCAGTGGTCTCCCCAAACAAAGGCCACCCCATGGTCCCTGGAGGAAGACCCTTCTTCCTGTACCTCACCTCATTCCACCTCAACAAGGCACCACAAATGAACAGAAAGCAAAGCAGTGGCAGCATGACCGACACCAACATCTTTGCAAACAAGCAAGCAGATATCTGGAGAAGACACTGCCGCTGCATCTCACATCCCTTGCTTGCATGGCCTTATATAGGCCTTCCAAGGTTAAAACTCGAAACAGCTGGTTAAAGGTTACTAGTCTTTGACCAAGCCAAGACCCCATCTGCTCTTGAAAAAAAAAGAAAAAAGAAAAAAAAAACAACCTTTATCTGTCCAAATCAAAGACTCGTTCGACAAAACTTGAAGGCGAACAGAGAAGGTAGAGGGAGAATCTGCAAATGTTTGTGATCTAAAAACTTGGTGAATTTTGGAAACTTATGGGCACAAGATTGCAATTATGAGTTGTGGCATTGAGATGTGGGAGGAAAAAGAAATGTTGTCAGCAATTACCAGCAATTTAGGTGCCACATGGTGGCCACCAGGATTGGACCAAAGGTGGAAAAGGTGGGTTATGGTATTCACTAGTCACGACTGGAATAACTAAAAAACCAGGTCCTCACATGCCTGTGAATTGAAGGAGTAGATCTGCTAAGCTTATAGCGCCATTAATTACAAAATATTCCAGCAGCACAAAAAAACAAAATTTTAAAAGTTTTAAACCTCTCAAAATTTTGTTGTCTAATCTGTATGCTGTCAAAAATTGCCTTCGGTAAACAATACTGATGCTGTTTTGTTTAAGTTTCGTCTTTCTTTTTTGACCTTTGGATGCTCGGACAGAGAGGGAGAGGCAGTAAATGCCCAGTAAAATAAGGCTGACATAGTTCTAGTTTGGACGGCAATAAAGCTTGAGAGAACTTGCCATCTTCATTGTGTTTCACACTTGAGAATTAACTTACAACCGACGCCGAGCTCACTGAAGAACTCGACGTGAATATACAAATCGTACGAATTAAGCTCTAAAATCGAAATGCCACACTAGGTAAAACAGACGAGGTGAGCAGTGAATACCAAACTCAAATTGCTTCGTGGTGAAACACAAGCACAGAGACAGAGGGAGAGAGAGAGATGGAGAGACCATAGATTGCCTGGTAAATCTCGTGTCTTTTTTGACTTTGGATTGCTCGTCGTGAAGTTGGGATTACAAAAAAAAAAAAAAAAAAAAAAGGTAGGACAGTGTACTGAACAAAGGGCATGGTCCCAACAAGATCCTTGGATGTTGATTTGACAGCAAAGATGGAGTTGCCCCTTTGCTCTTCTTTCTTCCCTTCTTCCTTCTGAAATCTTCATAGGATAATGGCACAATCTATTTAATTGTCATGAGGTGGTGACTCATCGGCAGAGATAACATGAGAAGACAAATAAAGAAGTCGATATTTATTTTCCTAGTATTTATGTGCTAATTTGATTCATATATCGAGTGAATCGACTGATATGATTTGATCTCATCTCTCTCTAGTCTCTCCCATGGATGAAGGTGCAGGGAGACTGATACTGATTCGGTGGGCTGTGTGCATGAGAGGAGATGGTATGAGGAAGAAAAAGTGGTTGGAATAATTGAAGCATGAGCTGTAGAGAAGAGGCATGAATGCTCAACCACAACCCCTCTTTCCACTTGTTTCTTTCACTAATTAATGGGTTTTGATCTCATCTCATTGTCACTTTTCTTCATTCATATGCAAACCATTAATGAACCAGTAAAGTATGTGCCAGAATATAGCCAAATTGGATTCATTTGATTCACAGTTTATTCAAATTTTACAGAACCTCTTTTAAGTTTATGCTTTGTTTTAGTTTTTTTTCTCCTTTCCCTGGTCTGTTTTATCATATCTCTCATACGATCTCAAACAGTGTAAAGATGATTGGAAAATGATAGTTTGGATCTTTTGGAATCGACAGACGTGTGAGAAATGGATAAGCAATGAGGAAATTGGCAAACTGATAAGCTACTTTTTTGGTGGCTCATAAATATCATAGTCTTATTATAAAAAAATTGTAATTATTTAACTTGTTGTCCGTTCTAATCATGCAATGAAATAGACAGCTTGGTGAAGATTTAACTATGAAAGTAATATAAATTATTACCATATTTTAGGAATAATCATACTGTTTAGAAATTTTAAATTAGTATCTCAGAAAGAAGGGGCAAAAAAAGTAGGAGTTTTCCAACATTCCAGGGTCTTATTGGGCATTTGACCACTCAAGATTAATAATGAACACGAGCGGGCGGGGAGGAGAATGTCCAGCGCAGTGAGGTGCAGGCCAACCCCCACGTGATGGCATTCATTCAAACTACCCCCTTAATTAATGAAAATTAATTTAATTTATTTTTTTTTTAAAATGGAATGTACGTGGGGCTCTCATTCAATCCATCAATCAATCAATTAAAATGGTCCTCTGCGTTGCACGAGGGCTCTTCTTTGTCTTCTTCTGCACCTCTTTTTTTTTAAATGTTTTATTATTATTATTATTATATATGCTGATGATTCCACTCTCTCACCTACTGTTAGCATCTATCGTTTTCCGACGATAGGTATTATTATTAGTTTATTTGTTAAATCGCCTTAAAAATGATCTAAATTAATTAAATGGTTTGGCCCTTTTCTGAATATATATATGAAGTTGTATTTTTTAATTTTAAAATATAGTTTAGATGTTCAAATTAACTCTCCTCAATCCTGATTTACTTATTCAATAAATTCAAAATAAATTATAAGTTTAAATATGTGGATAGAAGAGAAGAAAATAATTCTTATGCCCATTTTATGATCTTAAATGCATTGCAAGACGACATTCCATTTAGAACAAAAATAATAATAATAATAATAATAATAATCAATTTCTCTTTCAAATGTAATCTCCTTTTCGTCCTCTCTGTTCACCATCACTGACACTGTTTCATGGCCTCCATTCGGACGCCAATAATTAGGTGGTGACAAGATTACGATCTATAGAATCAATGTAACATAGAAGTTTTATGGGCGTTATTAAAATTTTAATCATTGATAAAATGTATCATGTTGGCACTAACAAACCAAGCTGCTATAGAAACAAGAATAGTAGCCCCCACAGGCTGGATCAGTTGGTAAGTGGCCTGGAGTTGCCAGCAAGAATAGTATTCTCGAATTGACTGCCCAACAGTAGCTTCTCTCGTCGTCTGTTCCAAGCAATGAAATTAAAGTTGAGATTTTTCAAAATGGGAAAATCAATATTTTTTAAAACAAAAATTAAAACAAGACTTGACACATATTTTTGTGGTGTGGTGCATTATATTACAAAACATATATAAAGTCTACACTACACTCGTATATGATGTTCCTTCTCTTGTTAAAATTGTCATATAGGTAAATTAATGCTAGACTGTCTTGCCAATATGGACATATAAAACTTATAATCAATTGTATAGATATGGACCAAAATTAAGAGCAAGGATATGGATGAGGTGGAAGATGGAAGGATATCTTTCTCGTGCAATGAATGCGTCCAATATCGATCGAATGCGAATTTGGATTTGATCTCTCCCCAAATTCCACATCCGCAATCATCACACAACTGTGTGAGGGTCCACGTCGAGCTCTCCCTACAAATCGTATTTCCCACCTAACCCGGGATCGGACTGGCTAGCGAGGCTCAAAATCAGGAGCAAGGACGTACGCCACAATCGGCGTGCCGGAGGACGTGGACTCGAATCCGTCGGCGACTTGTCCCATTTTTGTCCACGGCATGGCCGCTCGGACCTCCCCAATTAAAGCGGCCTGAAATCGCGGGATTCCAAATCCAATCCGGTTGGGTTCTGACGGTGACTGGGTCCGCGACAGCGACGGCGCATGCACGAGCGGGGCGAATGGAATGCATGCTAATTTAATTAGCTAGCTAAGCGTTGGACGCCCACACGATTACAAATTAAATCATGCATTCAAGTCCCACGCCGTACGTACGTATCTGCCGCCTGCCTTGTGGTTAACGGACTAACTCTGGCTTAGTTAACTAAGTTATTTTATTTTGTTTAGCCGTGCTTAATTGCATCTTTGTAATATCTTTCGTAAAATCTATCAGACTGTTGGCGTGACTTTATACATCTATCCATCAATCAATCAATTCATACGTACATGTCCATTTGCACGAGGACCTCTCTCTTGTCCTTTTCTTCTTTTCTTTTATCGCGCTTTAATGCATCTTTATCTCTCAATTAATGAATTGTTTGTATCGTGATAGCGAGAAATCAACTTCGTTAGTTTGCCAACTCATCGTTGGTTGCGTGATTAGTGTAATAATATCCGTCTAAAGTTTGATTAATACGTTGTATCTTACACGACTTATGAGAGGGCTTAATTATTTAAATTAATCCGAATTAGACTTTTTTGCCTCTCTTTTGAAAAGAGAGAGGATCGACATAGCGACTTGGCCAACTTTATTGACGCACAGAGAAAAAGCATCGCAGAAAAGACAATTAACTGTGCGAATGACACTCATCGATCGAGCCAATTTAATTAATGCTCGACAATAACATTTTGTTCATATATATCATTGGATATATATCTTGGCTAATAATTAGACACCATCAAAATTAAGGAATAAAGTATATACTTTTTCCATTTTATGAAATGATCATCAATTTAACAATACACACTGATGAGAGCTAGCTAGGCGCATGCATTTTGATGGCTTTCTAGCATAAATAATCAAAATAAGATCAAATTTACTACGTTAATTATCTATGTGGCATTTTGATGCCACATAAGGAATTGAAGCAGAGATAAAAGACACGGCGCCCGCACTCGTGGGCACGAGCTAGCTTGTTTCGATAGGAACAACCACATCAGTTCTGACACTTCCCACGTACTCCCTCTGCCACCACACGTGTGCCTGCTCAGCCTTTGCTTTGGCGCCTCCCCTGCATGCATGCATACTCGCACGTACGAAGCATATATAGGCTAGCTATGCGCTGTGTCCAGTAGAGGGACAGTGAGAATGTCGATCGTGTGTGTGTATAGATAGATATATAGATATATTATGCGTGTGTGTGTTATTGCAGTATGCATGTGTTGAGTTTACAAGGACTAGCGTAGTAATTAGAGTTTGCAACAGTACGTAGCAACTTGAGCATGGTTAATTAAAAGTAGAATGAGTTGAGTTTGGGACAGATGACACGGCGTAGTGCTTCCAACTAACATGTTGCAGGAAGAATCCAACCCACTGAAACTCTGTTTTGGCCCTGGCCTGGCTTAATTTGATATCAGTATCATGCACCTCCTGTTTTCGCAAGGTAGCTAGCTAGCTAGCTAGCTCCCAAAGACATATATATGATGCCACTGCGTGCTTGCATTGTTTCCAAATTACCAACCTCATTGCAGTGGAATGATTAATTGTCGTAACTAGCTATATCAACTTTATTCAATAAAAGATAATTGTCAGATAAAGCGTGAAGAACAGGAAGTCAAAATGGGGCAATGAGCAGCCACATATATATATTCCATCGATAATTGACGCTTCCTTAAATTGCGCAGAGTACTTCACATGCAAAGCAAAAAAAGTTAATTTAGAGCAGCGCACGGCTCCATGGCGCACCACCACTACCCAGTCAAACTTGGACAATCTGAATGCCTTTAATCGATCTAATTGTCTTTCTTCTCTCTTTTATTTTTTCCCATCAATATTAATTAATAAATGTTATCTTCTCTCATCGAACAACTTACCAGGTTAATCACATGATCTGTCATGTTGGTTTTATATAACAATTGTATAGTGTCGTTAATTAATGCCAGAAAAAAGATAGCTGTAGACATAACTAAGATTCAATTCTACTGCTAGCTAGGACTGCAGGTTAATTGCGTTAGAGAAGTAGGCTTGCAGGAAGTCTTGAAGGGCATGCAATAGGGGTTGACAATGAACGTGTTGTCTAGAATTTAAGGCTGCACGCTGAGCTGATTTCTATGTTTGATATCTTCTTTTCTCTGACATTCTCTTGATAAGATTGCCTGCATGTTTATATCAACGTCATTTTGGCAGGCATTGAAAGCTTTAATTCTCAGATCTCCAAGATATCTATTGTATCTTATATCATTATGGACCCCTTTGTGAGTTATTGATATGCGTAAACAATATTTAACAACAAGATTATATATATAATTAATGCTCACATGGTCTCGATTACTTTTAACCATAATTAATGTTGTGAGCTTTTGCCTGAACACTTGGCTATCGCCATGGCCACCAACCACGAGGACCTCATCAGCAAGCGCTCGGTGTCTTCGTAGGCCAGCTTTTTCTTGAGGTAGCAGAGGTTTACACGCCATGTAGAGCAAAGCGCTGCCATCTGTACATGCGACTTGGTCGGGACAATCATCATCATATCTTCATGCATGTGTTCACTGCTCATTCGTCTCTGCTAATTCGTATCTCTCTGTATAAAAGAGATAAATCATGGATAATTATTAACTATTAGAGTAAGTGGTTAAAATATAAAAAAGACTTGGTGAAGAGTTTCGACCCCATAAACTCATGTGGTAATCTTTCATACCTTAACTATTACACCGCCTCGAGTAGATCACACATCACACTATTTTCTAATTGATCAAGCCTGATAAAAAAAACTAAATCTTTCAAATCAACCTATATATGATTCACAGTTCAATCGTTGATATGTGCCACATTTTAAGCCACATGTGCCTATATATGCAGGTATACGGGCATTAGACACATAACATCTCTGACGTAATGATCAGGAGACGATTTTCAAGAATTGACGATCTGGAATTTACCCTACCATACGTCTAATGTCTGCATACTTATATTAACTCCTTCAATATCTTGGGACCCGGACCAGAGGAGCCGTGTTTTTTTAAGCCGAGTAAAATGATGATGTGTGTTATCGTTAGGGAATAGAATGATAAGAATTTAAAATTTTTAAGAAAATATTTTGACTTATTTAAACTCTCTTATCATTTAAAAATAAATAAATAAACAAATAAATTTCATAGAGTAAGTGGAAAATTTCCTTTCTTTTATTTTTATAAGAAATAAAACCAATCCATCTACGAAGTAAACCTCAAGGTCAGCACTAGGCATCAATTATGATTCTATCGAAAAACTTCCAATTTAACTCTGAATGTGCTCCCATTTTTTATAGTAAAAAATGCGCTTGTAAAATATGATTTTTTTTTTTCAAATTTTTTTTTATTTTTATAACGATATTATGGATGCCCATGTTAATTGTTAGGCGATAACGGCACTGCTAATTTGGGCTTCAAGTTATTGGAGGCCCAACTATATGGTAATAAAATTGTTCTTTACTTTGTGATTCGCAATTTCGCAGACGCAGAAACAGCGCAGCCATTGCGCCGGGGACTTCGACTTGACTCCCAAGCGAGCGCGAGAGAGGAGCCGAGCCATGGCGACCTTAAGCAAGCTGTACTCGATGCGCGAGGCCGCGGAGCACAACACCAGGGAGGATTGCTGGGTCGTCGTAGACGGCAAGGTTTGCTTATGATGCACATCTCTCTCCCTCCCGCTCTCTTTCAACTATTTTCCCCCTGCCGTTGCATCGTTCGTTATGAGTGTGCGCTCTTTGCACGCGTTATTCTGCTGTTTGTGCGGGTGATTTTGTATGCATGTGGTGATGTACGCCTTGTTGCGTTCCGTGATCTTGTGAAACCCTAGTTGGATGATCCGTGAAAAGTTTTCATTAAGTGTTAAGATTGGGCCTTCGTAAAGATTATCAAAGAGGAGGTATTTTTAAGTTAGAAAATTGTTGTTATGGTGGTTTCGAATAATGTGGATAGGAATCAGGAATACTATATCCAGTTTTTTTGTATTCATTCTTACAAGTATCGTAGCCAGGACATCTAATTGGAATTTTATTCTCAAATGATGAATGAGTTGATCTTTTGCTCCATGTTCGATCCTAGAGAAAGCAATGGGGCTAGGTGATGGTGTTGTAAGGTTATAGGTTTCAGTTATTGAGGAATATTTTCCTTCTTTAATTAGCACTTATGTCTGTGGTATATAGATGTTAATTTCCCAGTCTAAATATCTGCCTAGGGGTCATTTGGGAAGAAACTTTATCTCCATGATGCAAACTGGATGGTGTATCTACCGAACAGGAATTGATTTCATCTTTTGTGTCGGAAGGTCTGGTTATTGTTTGAGACTTTTTTTCTTCTTCTTTAGCATTTGGTTTAAGGTATCAAACGGATTTTGGTTAGGCAGGCGGTAGGGGAACCTTGTGTAAAATACAGATACACCAAATTGTTCCAGATATGCATAAACAAAATACGTAAAACGATCCTTTCAAAAACATTAGAAGACAAGGGTCAAAGCTTTTCTTTGGCATGTTAGCAATTTGATTTCTCTTGCTTTGCTGTGTGGAGAGATGTAGATTGTAGAGCGAGGTAAAAGAGGGTGAAGATGGGAATTTCTAGGAATATTAAGAAATAACTAAAATTGCATTTGAGATCCAATTATTATCACACAAAGATTGGTGACTGGAATTTTTTATGGTTTTGAGTGCATGATTGAATACATAGGATCGGGACTTAAGATCTATTGCATTCTTCTTGTAGATGGACTTAGAGGGACGTTCTTCATTGTTGTTAGTGCTTCTCTTCATCCCTAGGGCAGAAGAGGTTTTACTTATCACACCTTAGAAAACGGGTTTGAGTAAGTGTTCAGCTGGATTTGGGTGCGACAGTTGAAGTCAACAATCCCTTGGAAGTGGTGGTGGTGTTTCCTTTGAGAAGTAAAGTTGGCAGATGTTGTTAGGAGTAGTAGTGTCTTTTGGGAAAGCAGTCCTGGGAATTAGAGGTGGGTCAGGCTTTGGGTGTGGAAGGGGTTGGCTAAGCACCAAAACAAAATGAACAAAGTGAAAAAGAAAGAAAGAACACATCAATTCTCCTTGGTACCAAGTTGTAGGATATAAAATATCCATGTGAGTTTTTTTTTGGACTGGCCTAGAGCCTAGGAAAGCCCTATCTTAGATCCGTCTCTGGTGCTGGCGCTACTATGTGTGGTAGCATGGGAGTAAAGGGGTAGGAAACTTGATGGGAGAGAGGGAAGGGAGAGCGAAAGCAGAGAGGGATGTGGAGTAGAGAGGAATTGAGTGAGATAAGGTATCATGTATTACTTCTATTGCATTTCTGATGTGGCATATGATAATTTTATATATTATATGTGAAATATCCCAAAATAGATTTTTATTTATTTAGTCTTGCATTTTCATCATTTCATCCAAATCTATTTGGGATGGACTCTGTCTCGTGGTTGCCCTTTGTTCATTTGTTGAGGCTGGTTACTTCTCCATGGTCATATCAAAATTATGTATTGAATTATGGTTGTGTACTAGAAAGGACTTAGAACAGCTTTTAGTTGTAACAACTTAGCCTTCTAACGATCCTAATTTTGACTTGCTATTTATTGTAGTCGGTAAAAATATGTTAAGGTTCTAGGTATTATATAAGTTCCTGAATCCATAAAATTTCTTAGGATTCTCTTGGGGTTTTTTAGTTTTTCTCTTGGTGAAGTTTTATCTTCTTTTTGAAACATTTAACTCATTTGCTTTATCAATTTTATCCCTTTAAACTACTTATTTGGAAAGATTTACTATTGTTTTGTCATGACATAAACCATGTCGTATCTGATTGGAGCATTTGGAAAGAGGGGTCATTAACTTTCCATTTATCTTCATTACTGAAATACTTGATGAAAATATGACACTTTCCTTAAAATGTCTCTTGTTACTTATAGACACTGGATTCATAGTTCTGGTTCATGGCAGGTGTATGACGTGACTACATATCTGGATGAACACCCTGGAGGAGATGATGTGCTCCTTTCAGCTGCAGGTTAGTTGACCAATCCTATGAGTTCGATCACCCACTTATCCTTAAAAAGGCATCGGATGCTATGCAGCTTTCTAACACCACATCTATAACCTGAACATTTTATCCTTTTACTGGACTGAACTTTCTATTCTTCAAAGGGAGGGACTCGACGGAAGATTTTGAAGAGGTTGGGCACAGCAAAGATGCTCGTGAACTGATGAAAGCCTATTGTGTTGGGGAGTTAGATCCTGACCATGCTGTTATCCCTGAGCTTGAAGTTTTAAGAAAGGACCAATCATCTGGTTTTACCAACAAGCTCAAGAGCATAACCTTCGAGTACTGGGCTGCAACTGCAGTCATTGGAATCGCAGTAGTCGCGGGCATTCTGTACTCACGCAAAAGTTGATTTTAAAGTTCTCATCAAACTTCTGAACGCTTTAGACTGCGGAATATTATTTTTAATTGATTTGGTCTCCTACCAAGTTAGAGGCAGTCACGTGCTGCTATTTCTAAAGCAATTTTGTGGTCAGGCCATAATAGAACACCTATTCAATCTTCTGCTACACTAAGAATTGTTTACTAGTGGTTTTCTTTATACTTGTTTACTAGCAATTTTGAGTTTTATTGCTATTCTTTGTTATTTCTCCAGCTGCTTTAAGATTTATTTCAACTATATTGTCACAATGCACCTTGTTCTTTGTTTGCTCTTTAGTCCTGCAGATTGTTGCCACTTCACTAATGGAACGTCCAGTTTAAAGGAGGGGGTTTGTTTACTTGAAGAAACTAGAGGAAAATGCATAGGAGTGAGATAAAGTTGGCAAGTAAGGAATCATCTTGTCATTTGGTGAAAATTACAAATGAAAAAAAAAAATATAGTAATGAAATTCTGAAAAATTATTTTGATGATTTTTTTATTAAAAATATATATTTTTTATAATAGTATTTTTGGTTTGTCGAGATTATTTTGAAAGTCTCAAGTGTAATTTGTTGATAAAAATTACTTAGATAATTTGCTAGAGAAAAATAAAGGAAACTCGAATTATGATTTGTAAAGTTTTTGATGTGATTTTCTACCCTACAGGATAAAACTTAGGGTTTTTTTGGCAAACATTTTAATGATCAATTTTAACTTTAAAGTAAAATTTATATAGACTTTACTCTCATGGAAACTTTCAGACACACTTTAGTGTATTGAATTTTTTTTTAAGTTCTCATTTATCCCAGCTGGATTTTGTGTTTAGGAGTTAGATTATAGTATTAAATATAAATAAAATTAGGTGGGAATCTACATAGTGTATTTTATTTTCTTTTAAACTCCTGATTATGTCAATAAATTTTTAAGCTATAGACATACAGTAAAATAAATTTATAGACATTTTATGTACTCCTGGTCCCTGTACTGTTATATATACAATCAATTGGTTATATAAATTAAATTTTATCTTTAGCAATTAGATTATAATATTAAATAAAAAAATAAAAATAAAAAAAATTTAGATACTTACAAAACGTGCAGGATAGATAGATTTTACTTTTAGAGTGCATAAATAAATAAATCAATCAATCAATCAATTGTAAGGTTATTTTTCTTTCCTTTTTAGTGTTTACTAAGGTGCCTAGAAATGATACAATGCCTCACTATATGTAGAGATTTTTTATTTTTTATTTTTCATTTCTTTAACTTCAAGGTTAAACTAATTAGATTTTTTTTATAGTGCATTTAGTTGGAGGTTATCCTTGATTATATTGGTTATCAATAAAAAATCTTATTTAATTTAGGTAATTGATAATTCCTAAGAAGGAAGGCTACTTACCCATCACTAAAACCTTAATAAAAGGGAATCCGATTATATTAGAGGTCTAAGATTTTTCTTTATTCCAGGTTAATAATAATTTTTTTTTTTCAAAATTATCCTTAGTTCGGAGCATAAATGGCAGACGACCGTCTAGGTCAGGAAGGGGCGGACAAAGGGGACGACTTGTTCTGCACCGGATTGCTGGCGATTGGAAGCTTACGAGGCTCGAATCGGAGCCTCTCCCTCTTCGATTTCTCTTTCTGATCTCATCTTTTGCTTTTTCTTTTGCTTGTCTGTTATAAATCCCCAAAAGTGGGTTGTCTACAATCACTACGGCTACGAGGGGGACTCAAGGGTCGAATCCCATTGCGGGGGCGCCTGTGGTCCAAGAGGCTTTTTCTCCAGCAGCGGGGATGGGGTTATCTTATTTAGGTTTAATCCCAGGAACACCGACGATATTTTTGCAGAATACTACGGATTTTCCATCCTGTTTGGTGCGATGAGCTGCGACGTCGATAGTGTTGGTGCCTTATATTGGTTTTGATGTGATCAACC
>JBBPFP010481484.1:0-31085 GCA_037974795.1 Kaempferia galanga | reverse complement strand
CTTATATACAAATAGCAAAATGGAAGAGAAAGCATAATATATATATATATATATATATATATATTAACAATTAGATAAAATCAATATTTAACTTGCCTAAAGACAGATTTAAAAAAAAACATCTTGTAAACAAAAAACATTCTAATAGTAAGAGAAATTCACAAACATTATTACAGTTTGAAAATCACCACATACTTGATATAGATAGGCACCAATCCTTCAACCTTTGGTAGTGTCCTAAAATGTTCTAAGACCTTCATTGCGGTTGAACCATATTTGGCATCGCCAGAAATTTTACTTAGATAGTTAAACTCAAGTTGCAAGGTTGAGGCTTCGGAGGTACTACTTAATCCATCAGGAGCTGCATGAGCAGAATGGTCATGGAGAATAACATCACTGAGAGGAATTGCTGTTGGACTTGAAGTAAAGGCTGGTAAAAGCCTGTCAGCCAAGTTTTTGGCAATTTCCAAGAAGAGTTCAGATCTCCCATTGTCACTTGTTGTTCCTGTGTCTCCACTTAAATGGTAAGCACTAAGAAGTCCACCTAATACACGGATGGTAGTCTCAAATAGGTTGACCTGCCCTTTCTTTTCAATTCTTTCGCTAAGTTGTTTGTCTATCCAAGTTACTGCTTCAGATATGATATCATCAGCGCCCATTATAATAGCTGTATCCAAAGAATCTATAATTGTGGCACCTAGACCTCCCAAACCATCAATGCCTCTTTGACTCAATGGCATAAGTTCATCATAACCCATTGCGTATTTTCTGTAGCCAGACCAAGCATGAATAAATGCATCTTTAACCTTTTCTTGCCTAGAAATCCAAAACATTTTCTGTTTTTCAAGACTAGAACTACTGTTTTTTGCTTCATCAGGAGGTAGTTGTGGAGGAAGCCTTGGAGGTTTTCTCCAAATTTTTCTTAATCTACCAACACCTTCTTTCACATACTGCTGTTCTCCAACTATAGAACCATTTGAAAGTACAGTAATTGCAGAACCATTGGAACTTTTAAGTGCTATCAAGTATGTCAAACCCACAACCATAAATAGCATTAGAAATTTTCCTGTACTACAGCTTCCACAGCTATATCTGATGCGGCTAGTAACCAATGATTGAGTAATCACCTACACAGAAGATGACCAAGAAAATATAAGCTGTTAATCTATGCAAATTCATGGTATATAATTACAAGATACAGATTCAAATTTCTCTCAATTTGTTATGAAACTCAGTACGACAAATTGCAAAGTCAAAGGCCTCTATTTGGATAATAGCCATATTGGTCAAAACATCTGCATAAACAGTTTCCTCAGAAATGGATTCTGTTCATTCTCGCACACCCAAATATGTAATCTTCCTAAGCAAAGTCATGATAATATTTGAAATAATGTGAGAGAATATACATCTATATCTAGAAACACACTTCTGTTTTCTAAAATTTTCACATATAACATAGTTCTGGAACATTGGCTCATAATTTTAAATTTTGAACCATAGGTACCTTGGAATTCTACCACTAGAGTAAAAAAAACAACAATATGGGGTGACTACATCTAATTATAAAATGTATTGATTACCTTACGACATTTCATGCCATCTTAATTTATTGGCTGACATCTTATGATCTCTTGAAGCAACATTTAATTGCTTTTAGATATTAATATTTTATTTGTTCATGAAAGCTTACAGATTCGTCTTAAAATTTTCATATATACTTAATTAAATTTTGAATGTGTTGTTTCACAATTACAGTAGCATTCTAACTCATAGTTCCATGTATTGATCATTAGTGTGATCAAAATGTATCATTTTGACCACTAATCGATCATGATATTTTGTCAACATGAGCAACTGTCATTGTGTTGTCAGTGTCAACACAATTTTGGTAGTGCTGACCAAGACAGGTGTTGTTGCATTAATAGTGATAGAAAATCCTCCTCTCATGGCTCATCCTTGAATTATTGATTGTCGGGGATGGGGAGGAGATGAAAAACAATAAAAACTAAAGGGGGAAAGAGGGAAAGCACCAACTGTAGCACTAAAAATAACAAAGAAAAGTGATACAAGAGTGAATGAAACCAAGATGCTTCCTTATCATGTGCTTGTTCTAATTCAATAATGTCAATCTACGTCCAACTTTAACCAAGATGTATTTAGACAAATGGAGAAACTAATTCCAATATGATATATTGTAAAGCATTATGGAATTTAGAAAAATATGAAGTTGATATCACTAAGATGCTACAAGAGCTTATCCTCCATCTGATGTACAATATTCATTTCAGTATTAGTAAGGTATGATCATTAGAAGAGATGGTTTGTAATACTTTTAGGCAACTTGTTGCTTGAAAATTTTATTGAATTGACAATTTAATTAATATTTGGCTAATAGTTAAGGTAAGCAAGTAGAAGGAGGTTATAGGAATGAAAATATTGGGATTGGCCATGGCAAGGTATAAAGTGTGCCAAATGTCAGCACGACACAGTATTAAAATTGTACTGCTCTAATGATGAAAGACAAACTGTCATAAATGATATTTTAAATCTTACTGCCGCTCAAAAGATATGGTTGCTCATACTAACACTCTTATAAACTTTTTAACTCTAAGGGAACACAATAGTCATGCAAGAATCAAAAATTAGTCTATATTGTTAACACTCAATCTGTATCATATTAATGATGTCTCTTTATCGAAAATTAAATCTAACATATCAAAATCTGTGAAAGAATATTTGTCCATTTAATTAAATATTCCTTCACTTATCTTATTATTAAAATACAATGTCTTTAATTTTAGTTATACTTTAATTAAAAACCTTCAGCTGATTCTCTCTAAGTTTCTCTTCATAATTCCTACTGCAATTTTTTGTCTATACTCTCATCAACAAGCATAATTTCAAGTAGCACACACCAAGGAGGATCATCTAAAATATAATTGGCAAGTGCATCTAGTACTTCTATAAAGAAGAGATAATAGCTTAATTTTTACCCTTGATGTTCATTATGCTATGACAAATTCAGTAACTACGTTGTTATAATTACTAAATATTCTCTTTCTTGCTTAAAACTCACCACAATAACTATTTAGGAATTTTATCTTAAATTTTTTGAGTTGCTAAAACCATGTAATTTTTTTCTTAATATTTCTTCATTAATTGTCTTGTTAACAAATAAGACATCATTGGTGTTTGCCTTTTTGAAACCTATGGGAGTATGTCAGAGATCCATAGATTTAATCCTTCTATAATCAAAACAACATTGTATGTGAGCTTTATCTTCTAATTTTATTTGAAAAAATTATTCATTTATCCACCAAACATCTATGTCCTTACAATTTAATTAAGAAACCAAATAGTCAACCAAATTATACCTTCATATCAGAAATTTTATTTCTGAAAGTACCACATTATTTTTATCCACTAAACTACATTATCTAATAATAAGAAATCCATGACTATTTTTATGCTTACAATTTCTAAAATATTTATAAGATACTTGTTAAAATAGGAGATGATGAGTTAATCTGTAGATGAGAGCTTTGAGTATTTAGGATAATTTTTGCAAAAGGATGGAAGGGTCAAGAAAGATGTCTTATATAGAATACAAGGAGGATGCTTAAAATAGAGGAGCGTTAATTGTTCTTTGTGATTGTAAAGTACCTCTACAAAATGGTGGTGAGACCTACTATGTTATATAGAGTTAAATGTTACAATACAACTCTAGCACATGAGAATAAGATAAGTCACAGAGATGAGGATGTTAAGATGGATGTGCGTGCAAACATACGAGGATGAACAAGATTAGAAATGAAAACATCTACTAGGAAAAACTGCGAGAGACATATTCAAGATGGTACGGGCATATACTTAGAACACTAATAATGCTCCAGTTAGGCGATGTGAAACTATGACAAATACATACATTAAAAGAGGAAGACCAAAAAAAAAAAAAAAAGACTCGGTTAGCAAAGGTAAAACAGAATAAAATTTTATTTAAATATAGATGATGATATAATAGTGGATAGAGTCCAATGATATAAGAGAATCCATATAACCAGCCCCACCTAGTAGAATAAAGTTTGGTTGTTGTTGTTATCTATATAGCATCATTAGTTAATTTTATAAGATGGTCTCAACCAATCATAGTGATCATTGATCCAACTCTCTAACAATTATAAAATGCGGTTTGTAGCCACCACGGGTTGGCGCAATTGGTACCTACACAGGTGTATGCTCCAATAGGTGTTGGGGTCAATTCTACAGGTGCAAAATGCCTTGTTGGGGCTTGACCTCCCCGTGCAAAGAGCCACTGTACTAGGACAAAATGCCCCCCCGTGATTTGCTACATGTATCTTGTTGTGGGGTCGGTGATACTGAACCACTTAGGGTAAGAGATATCACCTTTTGCTCTAATAAAATAAGATTTGTAAATCAATCATTCAAAATCATCAGGAATGCACAATTTCCTTGTGAAATGATAATTTAACTTGGGATTATGTTTCTACATCCTACAACGATTTCAATTTCATTCATTTTTTTTTAAAATGACCAAACACATTTGGAGGATTCATTTGGCATCTATTTTGAGCCAAACAGATACTAAGTTTGAACCAAAGTAGGCACAACTTAGCCCAGTGATATAACAAACCCATAATGATAAGGTATATATCCAATACAGGTGTCCAATAATCCATCATAGGCAAGTGTATTTTCCTCATTTCCTTCTAATGTTAATAAAAATATGACAATAGAACACATTTATCTTAAACAACATCATGACCCATTAATAATGCTTTCACAGTATATATAGTACATACATACTGTGCTAACTGCCATTCAAGAATATGATGGCAAAAGTAATCTCAGAGAACTCCATACATCAGTGTTGGAGAAATTAAATTTCATTGATGCACCATGTTATGCAATCAGCTAATACTTTCGAGCTTGAGATAGTTTGTACATAGAACCAATACGGGTATTTTATTTTTGACTGGATTTGCTTGAGTAGTCTAACCTTTTTTTTTTTTTTTTTTGTGCCTTATTATTAAAGGAGTATTATATTATCATTGTTCTGGGGAATATAATAAGATTTCTCTTTGTGAAAACAATACTTTATTACATAGGCAAACCCTTCCCTAACATAAAAAGATGTTTTTTTTTATCCTATGTTAAATTTGTCTCTGTGCATTTTGTGTTTCCTGGCTTCCTGTTATCCATAGGAAAGTAATCAGCACCTAACACAGAAGATTATATTATCCCAAGAATCATGAGAGAGGAGAATAACTCATTTGGTTCAGAAAGTTGCAAACATCGCCCACCTCAGCAAACTAATGAAAAGAGATCTACAACAAGTTCACCATAGCTAAGAAAATGTTCTTATATTTTATAGTCAAATTTCAAGGTATACACTCTGGATAATTGAGACCAAACATCCAAGCTCCATTGCCTACCCAAGACCAACAGGACCATATACACCAAGTAGAGACAAGATGGAATTGATCCACTAAACATCATTTAATTTTGTAAATATTCCAAGTAGAGAAGACAGAATTGTAATTTCAATTTAAGAACTTTTGCCTCCGGCAAAGTATCATATTCTTCATGGATTTATAATCCATCCCAAGAATCACAATAAAAGATAGAGGATCTCCCTTAGATCTCACTTGCTTTACATTCTTTTCTCGGATACAAGGAAAACAGTGTATCTTCCTCAGTTCATCGACCTCTAAAACAGTTGTAACTGATGATGAGTTCCAGTTTCTTCTAATAGAGACACTAAACTTTTGAGACAGAAGAGAAATCAATACAGGGATAACTTGACTAAGAAACAGATCCAGCTACGTGTCCATAAGAAAAGACATAAAGCTAAGTAGTAGAATAATTTGTTCCAATTGCCTAACCAAGTGAACCTTGATAGGAGCTCTGGTATACACCAAGAGAAAAAAAAAAGGAAGAGGAAGAAGAATCAGTAAACATGTGCAGGGTGAAAATTTCATTTTTAGTTACACCTAGCTAAGATCCATGTCGCCCAAAAGAGAAACTTCCTGAGATTATCTCGATCAAAAGCTAATGTTAAGAAACTTAATTGAACGGGATAAAAAAAAGATAATTACGAAATCATTTTCCTATTGTCGAATTGTATATTAGAAATGTTAAGTAAAAGCAGAAATCAGCTCACGCTCTCCTATCCTTCGAAGCGTGATTATCAGACATGAATCTCAAAGTTGCAACACCATGATGCTGGCCTCTCTCACGCAATTGGCATCAAAAAAATCCAAAATTCAATTCTAATCAGAGGCTAAACAACATTTTATTCCAATAACCAGGTCGCAGAAGGAAAAGTATCTGGCACGGTCGAGAGAGATATATATTATATATAATGATTTGATTAAAGACGGAACAGATCTCGAAAGGAAGCAAACCTTCAATCGCGATCGGTGGCGGAACTTAGCATTGTCGTAATAGACATCCTGCGTGGAATAAGGCAGAGATCTGGACGACATGCCCGTAGAAACCGGTTAGGACGACTCGATCTGGTTTTTCGCTCTCCAACCGCGAGATCGAGGCAGATTAAAGAGGAGGAAAAAGGGAGAAGAGGATGAAACCGCGATGAAGGTGGACTCGCGGAGGAGACTCGGGCAGCGGCGGGGTTGCGGGATGTCGATGGACTCGGTTGAGTGCGCCCTTGCCGCTGCTCAACGACAACGACCGTGCATATTGAATAGACCGCCGGTTTGATTCTTATAAAACGTGGCAACACCAATCACAAAAGCGGGCCGACCGTAACCGGCCCGGTAGGGATATCGGGTCGGTTACGATTCAGCCGCCGATTCAATTTTTTTTTTTTTTAATGGAATTGTTGTTGTACCTAGCGATTCATAACTGTTGGTTATGATTTAGTGTTCATTACTATCCAAACGATAAATCTGACTTGATTCTATAAAAATTTTCTACCGACTAATAGGGTAAATTAGGAAGCACTCACGGCCGCCCGGGTAGCCTAGCACCCCTTAGTTGTAAGTCTCATTTGGAGAAAAAATATCTATAAATGTTCTTACCACTGCACCATAGCCCGAGGCAAAATTATAGTGTTTATAAAAATAAAAGTATCTATGTTATAGCACTAAAATAAAGGTATTTTAAAAAATAAAAATGGTGTTGAGTTGGAATGGAGTGTTGCTTTGATAATAAATAAATAATTTCTTATGGTTTCAAACTAATAATAAAAAACAGAACATAAAAGGAAGTAAAAAAAGAAAATATTATTGTCGATGGAAGGATAAATGGAAAGAAACTAAAGAACCTTCATTCATCGAATCATGAAATAATGGACTCGGTTGCTTCCCGATTTATCCTGGTGATCGGTAGGAAACTTCCGTGGGGCCGGCCACCTCCAGGGATAGTCAATAAGAGGCTAATTGTGTTTATCATTTTTAATAATGTCAAAAGAAAAAAAAAAGTAATTATTTATTTATTTTTCCATAATAATGTTCGCCTGCAGCAATAATTATGCACTTTGCGGGGGAGAGGCGTTTCCTGTTTTGGTGCTGACGAACACGTGACCGCGATCATAACTGCTGACTCATAATGTACCCAAAATTACTCGTTCGTAAACTCCAAACCCTTGCCCTTCCTCTCTCTCTCTCTCTCTAAAACGTTCGATCGATCCTCCTCGTTGGCGATTCACAGCAGATCGATACTTGCGGCGGAAGGATTCGGGCGGAGCGGAGTCATAGAGAGCGCAGAGGAGCGAGCGAGCCAGGGGGCAGGAATGGGGCAGCCCTCGCTCCCGACGGTGCCGCCTCTGGCTCTGCCTCCGCCAGGGCCTCCGGCGGGAAGCCTCCAGGTCCGCTGCGCCGGATGCCATGGGATACTCGCGGTGGCACCGGGGATGACCGAGTTCATCTGCCCCAAGTGCCAGCTGCCGCAGATGCTGCCGCCCGAGCTCCTGGGCGCTCCCCCTCCCCGCCGCCCCCCGCCCAAGGCTCAGGGCATCGATCCCACCAAGATCCAGCTGCCCTGCGCTCGTTGCAAGGCGATCCTCAATGTCCCTCACGGCCTCGCCCGTTTCAACTGCCCGCAGTGCGGTGTGGACCTCGCGGTCGACCTAGCCAAGCTGCAACAATACTTTCCCTCTGTTTCATCTCCGGCCTCCCTAGTTGGATTCCCACCAGACCCGCCCGAGGAGATCAATGAGGCAATCAACCACATCCCTTCCTTCCTTTCTCTGTTTGTCTAATTTGAAATCCTGTTGAAAATGTCCGAACCTGAGTATTACTGTGGCTCAATATTCTCCTCCTTACTAATTTTGCAAATGTCATGACGATTTTTTTCTAATGATGTCTAACACCTAATTAACATGGTCACTGATGCTTCTAATATTGAGAACGTGGAAGGAATTACGCAAGGACAGAGACTTCGTATGCTCCTTGTTTATTTTTCCTTTTGGTTATGCCAATGAGTAAGATAGCCGGTGGAACTGCTTGTTACTCTGCGCATGCCAGCCTGAGCTTATAAAAGAAGCCAAAAAATTTGTTGATGTGCATCGTTTTTCCTGCACAAGGAATAAAATGTAGTTTCCCCTGTATGAACCTAACCTATTGACCTTGCAGGGTGTGTAGCCACAGTTCCTTATCTAGTCATAGTTGTCAACTAGACTAGAAAACCCAGTTCAATGATCCTTTTCTACAGCCCAACCCTCGCCCTATATCCTGCATGCTTTGCTTCACACCTAAACCTATAAGCAATTTTGGCTTCTTGTACTTTATATATTCATCGAATCTCTAATCTCTATAATAGGAGTTACTTATGGGATGCCTTTTTTCAATGGGAATGGTTTTAGCATTCTTGTATTTTCAGTAAATAGACCTAGATATTTGGCACAGTGTTCATTGGCCTATTTAACTTTAATCTTTAGCTACTTGTATAAATAACCACCGAGATGAATTATGTGATTTTAGAAAAAGGCCCTAAAGAGAAGAAAGTCCCGAGGATGCAATGGAGGGGGTGTGAAGGATATGTAGAAAATCATCCTTTGTAGAGAAATGCATTCATTTTCTTCTTGACACGAGTTTCAATTTTTATGAAAATTCCATTTTTTTGTATTTATGCCATAGTGAAAATATCCCATGCATATATTAATATGAATGATTGCTGAAATTTTTTGATAAGAGTCTCTTCCAGTGGGCTCAAGCTGAATGAGCAGTCATGATTTCTTGATTCTTTCATTAATAAATTTGCTGAAATTGAAGTGTTCAAAGACACTTCACATATGAGTTGAATCAATTCGGATCTGTCCATCAATGGAACAACCAACCTTTTTCTTTTCCAATTTGGCTGAGATTTTATCGAGCTTTCATTAAATTTGATAATTCAAGTCAACATTGATACCAAACAACAAGAAGGGTTCAACGGGAAAGACAAGGAATGAGAAACAAAAAAATAAAAGAAGTTAAGCCAATCTAGATACAAAATCACAGGAATAGTATATCGACATGAGTGGTGGACGGTTTGAAGTTGAGAAAGTTTATGCTGAGGAATGAAGGATGGATTACGGCTACTACAAGAGGGTTATGTGGTTCATGTGAGGGTGAGACGCATGTATAACTAGGGAAGTGGTCACATATGTGAAGCATTGTGAAGGAGAAGGGATCGACTAATTTCTCTGTGAGAGAGGTACCTGCATGTGCGGAATGCCACAAGAGAGATTGGCAGCTGATTATGCAATGTAGGAGAAGGTGCATTGAGGTAATATTAATATGATTATTATCAGTAATATCACTAATATTATAAGTGATATCAGATTAATATTTATTTGATTGTCATTAACAGTATTATTCATTAATATTTTTATCGTGTCTACTATCAATAAAAATCAGCGCAAACTGGTTGAGAATCGGCTCAGTTTAATCTGAAATTCTATGATTCTCTTGAGAATCTTATCATGTCATGGCTCACTGTTCCCTGACAATATTTTCATAAAAATGGAAGAAGCCAATCAAACAGGTCTAAGAGTGGAGAATACAAGAGAAGGCTGGATCTGGAGGGAATGAGAGTCCTTGCAACCATGTCATTGCAATTTCTGGCTCTTGAGTTCAGAACTGTTGAGCAAGAAACTGATGCAAGAGGAATATGAGTTGTGGGCATCCTGAAAAATAAGGCAACAGTGTTCCTCTTAATTTAATGAATTACATTTTTGACCCTAAAGACAAGGCAAGTAAATTAAATGCAATTTCAATAGTTAAGATGTCTTATCTTTTAGGTAATAATATATAATAAATAATTCACAACAACTCAGAATGCGAAAAACACTAGTAAAGCATTAGATATGTTTGGTAACATAATAATCAAAATGCATCTAGACATAGCTTATAATTGGTAATATATCATTTACAAAAGCAAGATAATTTACATTTTACTTAGTCACATATAACAGGAAACAATATATAGATACCCATTACTGTAATCTAGTAAGTATATGAAGATCATTTCACGTTAATATTCTGCTTTACATAATTGAAAGCGATTCAAATGCGTTAGATATTATAGTGATATATTCTCACTAACACTTGATGGAATTTAAAACTTTACGTAGTGGAGTCCAAATATTTGGGAAATGACATGCTTTTGTGTTATGGGTTTTCAATTGTAACCTACGTTGATAGCCTTTTCGTTGATTTTGTAATCCACTTTACATACTTTAATTGCCTTTTGTTTTAATGATATTATGGTTTTTGTACTTAAATGTTGTTAACTTAGTGATAATAATTAGTTATGTAATTCTATACTTTTATTTATACTATTTTTAGCTCAATTGATTCAATGTATAAAATCCCTTTTCTAGTTTATCGTAAAGACCACTATCCAATGCCCGCAAAGGGGGTTATGATAAATCATAAACCTGTATTGGACCTTTGTTAACAGCTTAAGCGTTTGGGAGCCATACAAATAAATTCTTTTGTACAAGTGATCCATTGTTAATGCAAATACTCTTTTATTTATTGTTATTTATATCAAATATTCTAGGTATTCTTGGAGGCCATCTTGTTATCTTAGTTTATTTGTCTATCTTAGGTTGCAATCGATGTGGAGCGCGAAGAAGATGAAGGTGGTGCTATCGGGGAGACCTTTACTGACTATGTAAGTGTCTGGTGTGTCTACATTACCAAATATAGGGTAACTAGAAACTTATTCCATTTGAATTTGTTTTCGTCACTCCCCCCCCAGTGCTAGTAGAATTTTATATGTTTAAATAATTTTTGACATGGTCTTAATATAGAGACCTCCTAGATTGTCTGTTGGGCGTCCCCATCCAGATGCTGTTGTTGAAACGTCTTCGCTGTCAGCTGTTCAACCTCCAGAACCCACATACCATCTAAAGATAATGGATGAACTGGACAAATCAAATGCACTGTCATGCTTACAGATCGAAACTCTAGTGTATGCTTGTCAGGTTATTTTTCTTCTCTTAAATGGCAAGTTGAAGATATATACATTTCAGCACGTAACACGATAACAAAAACGGTGTTTATTCCTATGTCAGCGGCATCTTCACTATCTTCAAAATGGTGCTAGAGCAGGTTTTTTCATTGGTGATGGAGCTGGTATGGGTAAGGGCCGTACTATTGCTGGGTTGATCTGGGAAAATTGGCAACATGGGAGGTGCAAAGCACTGTAAGCATTCTGGTAGTCATACTGTTAAAATAAATCATCATGGATGTATCATTTTTGGTTGTTACTGTTGAAAGGTCAATTTCATATTTCCATGATTAATTTGAGTATTTTTCCATGATGAAGTAACATTTCCCCCCCTTATTTGGTAGGTGGGTTTCTGTTGGTTCGGACCTAAAGTTCGATGCACGCAGAGACTTGGATGATGTTGGTGCTTCTTGTATTGAAGGTAGGCACTGAGTGCAGTATTTTAAGTCCATGGATGAATGCCCTTTATGTGCTATGTATGGTTCATCTAATCTGTGGTTCATTAGTTTAAAAAGTATCTTGGCTGAGTCATCACACAGTGTAGATGTGGTATGTGGTCATGCGGTTGCATGCCATTAACAAAAACATTTAATGTTAACTATATCCACGGAAATATAATTAAATTATTTTTAGTGTTTCAAAAATAAAATAGCAAATAGATGCAAGTGTTTTATACTTACCAAATTGGAATACATGCATTGCATATGAAAATAGTTCCATTATACTTGTATAAAATTGGTAACCTTTATCAGGAAAGATAATCATTACAATTTCATATAATGATCACATTCTTATCTCTTTATGTGAATCAAATTGTAATTCATTAGTTTCTACTACGAGGTATAATTTCATGTGCGAGCAAAGTATAACCTCTTTTGTGTTAATCATCAATTAAGTATTCTTTATTTTGTCCATCAAGGGATTTCTTTCATTCTCTATCTTTTTATATTTTTTTATTATATTAAACAAAAATGAGATCGGTCATCTTCTTCATCCCTCGTCTATTGCTAAATATCTATTAAATTAGGCTGAGCTAATAAGCTAACTGGTTCTAGAGAACCATTTAAATATAAAAAACAATTTTTGCAAATCTGTATCTGTGTATACATGTTATATTCTGTAGCATGGGCCATGGCATTCTGCCTATCTGACTGCATAGGTCACTATTACAACAATGATACCAACCACAAATTTTGTTCAATTGGCCAACTTTCTCTGTAATCATACCAAATTCTTTCTTCTCCTTTGGAGTATTCTGAAACTTTGCTTAATCATTTCTTCCATGGAAGATACAGCCTAACTGGATAAAGGGACGTTAATTCGAAAATCGCTGGTCCATTATGATTTTACTAATTAGCACACAGTCAACAAACTTGGCTAGAAAATCTTAGTGGTGGGTAAGGGCAGTTTGATGCTTACAGCAATGCTAAAACGAACTTAATAAACATGTCAAGTCTATGACAATGAGTGATCCTCCATTACCTACTATTTTTAAGTAGAAACTTGAATATGATGCTGGAGCTTATTTATTTTTTGAATAACAGAAGATCAATAAGCATCAAACAATGATGACCTCATCCATCAAAATCTTGAGTAGAAGCAATAAAACAAAGAGAACATTGATGAGAGGATAAGAGGATAAATTGAGAATTGAGAGGGGCAAAGTGAGTATGCAAGATACTGAAGATAGAACTCACAAGCTAGTGGTCGATTGCTGTGGAAAAGTTGTCATTGGTACTTGATAGAAATTATAGAAGTAATAGGGTATAAGGACAATAGTTTTCTGCTTGGCTATTTTCCCCGTTGGATATCTTTTGCTGTGTGTAAAATTACTTCCATTGAAGTCTTCTATCCATTTGTAGTATTGGCTGACTGCTTATCAGGTTAATGCTTAGTTGAAGTAAGAAAAAGAAGATTTTCTCCAAGATATCTAATTGTGCAACCTCCTCTTCAAATTAGCATGGAAACATGCTTGGATACAAGTAGAGGTTAAACAAGACCTATTATTGAATAGAAGGTGAACACTTGCGCTTTATCAATTGAGACGAACAACCTATGTAAGATCTTCTATCTTTAAAAATGGTCAATTGAGGTAAAGAAGATTCTTCCTTGAATCATATGAAATGGAAGATCCAATACAGGTTTTTGTGCACATCAACTATATGTACTAAAAAGTTGCAAATATCACATCTATGGTTGCTACTAACTCCATGCAGATATTATGGATTTGATGCCAGTTGTGCATTTGTACCATTTAGTAGTCAATATCATTAAAGTTAATATCTCAAATTATGAATATTACTTACTTTTGAGTGCTCAAGAGATTTGCTCCACAAATATTTTTCTCCAATGACGTTTTGACTCATTGAACGTTTATGACTTTATGAAAATGTAGCCTTACCATAAATGCTGCATCAGTGAAGATTATTTTCCCTAAAGAGGATCAAATGTCTGACAATTTCTTTTTGCTGAGGGGCACTAACATGAACTGTTGAGTGTTAGTGTGATGTGTAATGTTAGAGGAATGTTTGACTATGAAGTGACTTTATGATCTGTATTTAGAACTGCATCATGGATACACTAGCTGTCATAGGACTATATTTCCAGGTGGAAATTTATATGTTAAGTAGTTGACGTTGCATGGAATTTAATTATTTTTACATCCTAGAATTAACTGGTAAAGATTATTTATTTTCAGTACATGCTTTAAACAAGCTTCCCTACTCTAAGCTTGACTCCAAAGCTGTTGGAATAAAGGATGGCGTAGTTTTCTTAACATACAGTAGCTTGATAGCATCATCTGAAAAAGGTCGATCCCGGTTGGTGCAATTGTTGCAATGGTGTGGGTCAGACTTTGATGGCCTAGTGGTGTTTGATGAGGTACTCCATTTAATTACACTACTAGTTTCTTTAACTGTTTCCTCATGTTTTTGTTTGTTTTGTCTTTTGAATTTAATGAATTATGCTACTCAATTGAGTTCATACATGCCGGTTATAAGGTTTTTATAGAGTTTTCTTCTTGCAGTGTCATAAGGCAAAAAATTTGATCCCTGAGGCAGGAAGCCAACCTACTCGAACAGGCGAAGCAGTGTTAGAAATTCAGGTTGATTGTTCTTATAAATTTTCTGGAGTCTAATAATTTTCCTTTGAAAATAGTCAATTCTTTAGGTTAATTCAGTTTTAATGATAGTCTATCCAAGATGCCAACTGCCAAGGTTCTATATTGCCGTTTCAGGCATTAAGCCATCTGTTGTGGCTTTTTTTCTTGTTTATTTACTCTTATTAACTAGTATAATTTTTTATTTATCTTATTATTTGACAGGTTGAATTTGAATTCTTGGAGGGTAACAGATATAGTGAATCTTGTGTGATTAGCCTTAACTTCTAATTAGAATTTGGCCTAGCTTTAGTTTAAGGTGGGTGAGTTTGGGTTACAATCTAATTAGATTGGGGAAGACTTTTTTTAGATCAAAATTAGGATGAGAGTTGGTTTAATTAGGTCAGTCCAAGAAGGAAACATATGTGGGAAGGCACCATCTCTCTTCCACATGCTGTTGCTGGAAAGAGAGAGATTAATATCTAGAGGAGGTGATGGCAGTGATCAAGGATCAGAAGTAGGAAGAGATCGAGATCATCTTTATTTTCTTATTTCTTCTTCCTTTTAATGCAATGCATCTTTTGCCCAAGGAAGATCCTTTCTTTTACATATGAAATTTTCTCTCATTCTTGTTGATTCGGTGGTTTTCCTCAAGGCATAATTGCTACAAATAGTAAAGGAACTTAATTTGCTCACCCAATTTTGTTGACAATTAATTATTTTTTTCTTAACTTGACGTGTATTTTCACCGACATTTTCTGCATGAACAGAGTATGATTTGAGTATTTGTTTGTTTTATCTATTTCTATGATATCGCAACTGACCTCATGTATTGTAAGTGTGTAATAATAAGCTTGTGAATACAGGCAAGACTACCTGAGGCTCGATTTGTTTATTGCTCTGCAACTGGTGCTTCTGAGCCACGAAATATGGGTTACATGGTCCGTCTCGGACTATGGGGTACTGGAACATGTTTCCCCCAGTTTCATGATTTTTTAGGTTTGTCTTTTATCGAATATAAGTATCAATATCATTATAATAAATTCTTTATTTGTTTACAAGACACAGTAGCAATGAACTAGTTATTTGTCTCCCAAGTAGTATTTATTTGAGCTCTGATGTTGACGTTCATTCTAACTATGAAATCTTAATATTTCTGTAAAATGTTCTTACACATCTCACTATGTTCTTGCAAAGTTTTCTTTTGTTTGAGAAATACTTTCAATAAACTTGTTACTCCCAATTTACAGGGGCTCTTGATAAAGGTGGTGTTGGAGCACTTGAACTAGTTGCAATGGACATGAAAGCAAGGTGAAATATTTGAAACCTGCTTATCTGGTTAATTGTTTCATGATGTTCTTGTGACACTAATGCCATTTGCCTTGTTTAGGGGCATGTACGTTTGTCGTACGCTTAGTTACAAAGGGGCTGAATTCGAAGTACTAGAAGCACCACTTGAGGAGGGAATGAAGGTACTGAGTCAGCATAGCTCATAGTAGTGTTTCTGAAGTTTGTAGTTATATTATCAATATTGTCTTATTCTATTCATTTCAGGATAGAAAAATAAATTAAGGTTGCCAGATTAGTCTACACTCACGTATATGGATTTAGTTTTTTTTTCCTCAAGTAAAGAAGTTTTTTTTTGTGTTTTTCAAGGCTTTAAAGTTGCAGTATTATAAACATTTGAAGTTTTGGTTGACGGCCAACCAAATCACACGAACATCAAGATAGTAACAGCCCAGAAGTACAAGTAAACATAATGGAAACACTTAGATAGGATTGCACAAGGATGAGATGCATCTGACGCTCAATCTAGATACTTTTTGTTTTGTCGTTGTTACGATCGACTGGATGACCGTTAGTTTCATATTTGTGCCTTTTGGGAAAGTCCTTAATCTATTCTTGCATGCTATCAATATTTCCCACATATTTCCTGACTAATTGAACTGATCAGGGCTAAGTGCAACATGCGGATTGTCTTTACTTTGTAGGGTATTGTCTTTTTAAATATTAAATCTTGTTGGTCATATGTTTCATTTATCCTTCTTAATGTTTTTTTTTACCTTGTCCATTAGCCATCATGATGATATAGGAAATGCTTATATTTCATTAATAGGATATGTATAAGAAGGCCGCCGAGTTCTGGGCTGAATTACGGGTTGAATTGTTGTCAGCAAACACTTTTCTTTCAGAGGAGAAACCAAACTCTAGTCAGGTTTGGCGGCTGTATTGGGCCAGCCATCAGGTAAAGTAATTCTATTTGTTCTAATATTATGTTCTCAGTTGATCTATGGTGTTGTACAATTTTTGTTTTTTTAAGATCGTAGCTTCTTTTGCCTGTGCCAGAATGTTGGCTACTTCCTGTCAGTGTGACAACTTATTTGTTTTATGTTTTTTAGCGTTTCTTTAGGCATATGTGTATGTCAGCTAAAGTACCTGCTGCTGTGCGGTTAGCTGAGCAGGCACTGGCTGAGGGTAAGTGTGTTGTGATTGGCCTTCAAAGTACTGGGGAGGCTCGAACTGAGGAATTTGTTACAAAATATGTAGGTGTTTCTCATCTTTACTTGGCAATTTGTTTCACTGAAATGTTGATCTAGATTATTTAGTTTTTCATGAGCAGGGTCTTGAATTAGAAGACTTTGTCTCGGGTCCTCGTGAGCTTCTTCTTAAATTGGTGGAAGAAAACTATCCAATACCTCCAAAGCCAGATTCACTTGGTATGCTATTACCAGTTGACCTTTAAGGCTTTCTGCACGTTATGGTTTGTCTAACTTTTATGCTTTAGGTGAAGAAAGTGTCAAGGAACTTCAGCGTAAGCGGCATTCTGCTACTCCTGGTGTATCATTTAAAGAAAGACAAAGAAAAACTGCAAAATGGAATGTTACAAGTGATAGTGACAGTTTTGAGGAGTCTCTATGTGAGTAATCAAAAATAATTTCAAATATTTTTGTCTGACATTACCTTAAGATGAAATCCATGGTTGCCAATTTAATGATATTTGAATTAATTTACTCATGGCTGTGTTTACTTGGGAGGATATGGAAGGAGGGAAGGGCTTATAAGAGAGATAAGAGCAAGTGAGGTGTAAAAAAGAGAGAGAGGGATAACTGGCGTCTAATCAGGCAATGACCACTGCGTAATTGTTTGTTTAAGTGTATGCATTATGTCCTTGGCAAGATATTAAAATTCCAACAATACCTTAACTTTATCGTTGTTTTCATTCAAATCTTATTTTGTTTCAGCTGAGTCTGATCTTGAATCTACAGAATCTGACGAGGAGTTCCAAATCTGTGAAATATGTAACAGTGAAGAGGTAAAAGCATGCTTCCATATTTTTCTACATTTTTTCTAACTTCTGTTTAAACATGTTTAGCTGAAATGGTTTCTTATCATTGAAGGACAAAAAGTTGTTGCTTCGTTGTTCATGCTGTGCTCGACTAGTCCACCCTGGTTGCTTAGTTCCTCCATGGACTGATTTAGTATCCGATGATTGGTCTTGCTACTCATGCAAGGAAAAAACTGATGAGTATTTACATGCAAGAGATGCCTATGTTGCTGAACTTATGAAAAGGTACAGAATTATCATGATACTAGGGAGAGGTAATGTTGAAAATTATGTTGTATCTTTTTACACTATACCTAACAGGCATGAAGCTGCACTGGAGCGGAAAACAAAGATTTTGGATATTATTCGGTCCTTGGATTTGCCAAATAATCCGCTGGATGATTTAATTGACAAGGTCTTATTTCTTATCTGAACCAGCCTGAAAATTCATCCTCAAATAATGTTCCTGGCATAAGTGGAATAATTGAGCAGTGTTTTAAGATTTCATTTTCTATTTCTAGTTTTTCTTGTTTGGTTCACATTGGGTGTCTTTTCTGAGTAATACTAATGCTTTTAATGTTAGATATCATTATCATTTTTCTATATATAAGCTTTATTACCTCTTTTCCTAGTTGGCTCTTATGCAGTAGGCTAATATGTAGTGCTTCTGATTACATTTCTAGTTGAACATTTCTTTTACCCATTGCATTTTTTAGATACATGAAAACCTTGTTTTCATCATGTGTAGTCTCAATAGTAGGAACTAATTGACTAAAGTCGATTTTTTTTGACACCCTGCATAGTCCCACTACCATTTCACTGATGCAGTCTTATAATACACCTTACATTTACGGTAGTCGCATAGAGGTCTTTAGTATTATTCCCTTTCAAATTGGATTGAAGATATTATGAAAGCATGCTATAAATATATATGATGCTAGGACCTTTTATAGATGTGGTTAGTAAATTTACTTGATCATTAAATCATTGGAGTTGATGAATGAAGTGGCAACTTCATTGGACTTCACCTTCTCTTCAACAAAGTGAGAATCAATCTGTCTTTTATTCTCTCATCGAAGACTGGGGTAGAGGACTAGAGGTTATGTGCATGACAATTTGATAGTCACAGTACACAACTTTGTTGGTGCTGTAGGAGCATGTCAACTTATTCACGGACTGTTTAACCCTGATAAATTCACTATGCCTATAGCCCTATACTTTGCCTCTGTATTCAATCTAGCTATGACTATTTACTTCCTTTTCTTCCAGGAAATCTTATTACCCTTAGAATGATGCAGTAACTCAATGTGGATTACTGCATTTGTAGGGTGCCTACCCAATCATCGTTGGCATGCCCTATAATTTGGAGGTCACTTGTGATCATGGTAGGAGACTTTTACCTGAAGCTACCTCCTAGTAATCATGACACAGAGCCTCGAGAATTATTTGATTACACTTGCTGCAAATGAGATATCCACTCGTTACGCCATGTGGAAGTTCATTTTGTCAACCAATCATTTGTACCTCCCTGGATCAATTAATGGTTCCCCTTATCCTTTCATTAGTTCGACATTTGAATCTATAAGAGTGTTGGCTAGCCTAGTTCCTAGCATACAAGTGTCCTTAAGTATATCAAACGCATATTTGATTTGTAAAATGTTAATATGTGGCTTCCCTTATCCTTGCATTACCTTGACATTATGATCTATATGAGTGTTGACTAACCTAGTTTCTAGCACACTAGTGTTCTCAAGCAAATCAGACACGTATCACATTTGTGAAATGTTATCATAGGTTGCGACCTTTATGCCAAGGAAGGATTTTAGTTCTCCTACGTCTTTGGTCTAAAAATGTTGGTGATTTTAGACTCATGTTTCCTAAAGCATCATCGCCTATGATGATGATATCCATATTAAAAATAAGAAAGATATGCTTTCCAAAGCAGAGGAATAGTAAAGTACCGTGTCATTTGAGGCATTCTTGATGATAGGCTTTTAAATTATGCTCTGTTTTACTTAATTCATTTGCTGCCAGACTTTCTTGTGGAGAGCTTGCAGATTGTATTTCATAATTGAGAATTTCTAGGCTTGTTTTATCTACCATTTATGTCTGGTTAAGTTTATTCAATTGTTCAACTGTTTTTTTCATATTTTTTTTAATTGTATGGATATTTACAGTTAGGAGGTCCAGAAAATGTTGCTGAAATGACTGGCAGACGTGGCATGCTTCTAAGGGCTTCTGGTGGAAAAGGTGTTGTTTATCAAGCAAGGAGCACGTGAGAATGAAATTGCAATGGCTGTGTACTTTTTTTTATCACTTTTACTTTTTTTTACTCAATTATGTTTTTTGCAGCAAGGAAATTGCCATGGAAATGGTTAATATGCACGAGAAACAGTTATTTATGGATGGAAAAAAATTGGTTGCTATAATATCAGAAGCAGGGTCCGCAGGTGTATCTTTACAGGCTGATAGAAGGGCATTAAATCAGGTATTTGAATTCTCAGAATGCTGTTCTTTTACTCTTTTGCAGAATTATCTGATGCCTATGCGTCTCTGCTAAGTTTGCTTAAACCTTTTGCATTTCAGAAAAGGAGGGTACATATAACACTTGAACTACCTTGGAGTGCTGATCGTGCCATCCAGCAATTTGGTAGAACTCATCGCTCTAATCAGGCTTCTGCACCACAATATAGGTATCTTATACATTCTAACCTTCTGTCCTTGAACTTTGAAGAAAGTCTATGTTTTGTTCATACCTAATATTTGATCACATCAATTGTTTCCCCTTATGAAGATAGTGTATTCAAGAATATCTCACTGCTGCTTTGTTCATGTCTAATTTTTATGTAGTAATTTGAAGGTATTTATTCATTTTATTGATAATAAATGTTATACATCCAGTTAAATGGACTTGAATATTGTTACAATTATCAAGGCTTTATATCCTGATATCCTAGCAAACTTATCATAAACTTATCATAAACTTCATTTTCTTATAGATGAAGTATATGATACAATTATCATTAATTTAAAGCATGGTTTGAGCCGTGTTGACTGGCATAAACAAAATATACCTTTCTACTTGTCGATCAACACATGTAACTCATTGATATAGACGACACCGAAGGTTGTTGGCGTCTAGGGTTTTCTCGAGCAACATTACTTTGAGGCTTTTGCTGGAGAAATTTCTGTTCTCTTGATCTCATATGAGATCGTGTCCTATCTGACCTGAATGTTGCTGATGTAACAAGGTCATTGCTGCTCACGGACAACACTGCCTTAATTGCAGATACCGGCACCGGAATTGCCTATCGCCCAATCTTACAACAGGCTTTTGCCAATCACATCAACAACTGCTGTTACTACTAATCATGACTACAAGATAACATCAACTTTACCTTTGCGCCAGACTCCCCTTCAATCTTTACTCTGTTATAATAAAAACAATAATTGAAGCATCATATACTCAGTATTTAATGAACAGTAATATTTTTCTTGTTAGGTTGATGTGCATTTCCAATCCCAATATTGGGCGGTAGTGATTGGGATCAAAACCTTGATCCACTCTTGCTCTTTTACTAAAACAACAGAAAATTTCCTTTTTGCCTGATTTAAGTACAACTTTTTGGATGTCTTTTATTTAACATTCCCAAGTGGATTTTTAATTGGCGCATGGGCAAGGACACTCATCTCCTGATTGTTTATTTTTGGTGAAATTTTCATATCTTAGTTGAGTTATGCTCCTGATGTAAAGTATATTTTTTCTACAGAATATAACCTCATTCTCATGCGTGTGCAGGCTTCTTTTCACTTATCTTGGTGGTGAAAAGCGCTTTGCGTCAATTGTTGCAAAGAGGCTGGAGTCTCTTGGAGCACTAACACAAGGAGACCGCAGGTAATGCTCATTTACATTGATTTTTTTAAAAAAATTTATTCCATATGATAGATTAGAAAGCATGTAGTAAAATTCTATGTGCTACCAGGGCTGGTTTATCATTGAGTGCTTTCAACTATGACAACAACTACGGAAAGAAGGCTCTAATGATGATGTACAGGGGAATAATGGAGCAGGTGGTTTTCAGAGCTCTCCATTAAACTTTCGTATTATCAACTTATACTTTGCATGCTGACTAGTTATAGCTTTGGCAGGATTCTTTGCCTGTACTGCCTCCTGGCTGTTCATCTGAGGAGCCAGCAACCATTCAAGAATTTATTACCTATGCTAAAGCTGCTCTTATTTCCGTTGGTATTGTCAGGGATACAATTATATGTGAGTACAGTTTGCAGTTAATTCTTATTTCCTAGGCCACACCTCTTGCCCCTTTACCGGTTCAGCTTCTAAATGAAAATTCAGTATAATTACATTCATTGTGCACCATTAGTGCGCATTAATGTTATATCAAGTAATAAAAAACCATGAACACTTCGTGTCTTTTGGTTTTGTTACAAACTGATAGTGACCTATATGCCATGGAGTGCTGATAGACAAGCTCTTGAGAAATTGCTCTTATATCTGTTGTATTTGTTGGAATTGTTATGGATCCATTTTTATGCGTATCAAAGTGCATGAGCAAGATTTGTTCTTCATCACTAGGGCGATATGTGTTGATCATTCACTGATTGTGCATCTTGTTGAAAATTCACTGCAGTTGCATTTACTACCAGGCTCTATATTTATAATGATGCTACTTCCAACAGAAACTCATCATCTCTTTTGATGTTCCTATTCAAGAATGTAGGATTGCTTGAGAAATTAACCTAAAATTTTAACAAACATACCAATATTATACAAGTATAAAGAATGTGATTGTCAGCTAAAAATTGATAAATGTAATTGTTAAACATGTTAACCTCACACATTATTGAATATTTAATTTTTCTAGAAGGAAATATAATGAAGTACAAAAGTTGAATATCCATGAAATAATATAAGTGTAGATGGAAGTACCAGAGTTAAATATCATAACAACAGTGGATACCCATGAAATGATTCATACTTTCTGTATTCAAAGATAAACAGGAAATATATATTGTATGCTATTCTAGAAAAGATTTCAAACTAGTGATTTGTGATTTTGAACATTCTGGTTGTCCTCAATGTGGCACCATTTTTTTTCTGTCTACGATACAGACGACACAGATGAATGATGTTGCAATTAAAGGAAGAGAAAAATAAGTTCAACAGACTTGAGTTCATAGTTTTTTATTTGATTCTGAATTGACCTACTTTTTTTCTGTATAAAATCTTGTTTTATTAGCTATCAGGATTCTATTTATTTTTCTCCACTAAGTTTTCTCTGTCTTGAATGCTTGGCACATCATTCATCACAATTCAGAACCATACAAATCATATAGTTTGGACTCACAACTCTAGCATTGGTATTTCCTACTCTTTTTTTTCATAAACATATGATCCTATATTCAGTTTTCTGTCATTTCAATTTGCTATTCTACTGCTTACCCCTTTTCCCTTTTATTTAATGGCTGAATGCTCAGCTATAGTAATTCTCCAAAGTCATGCCAAATTTGGATATTTGAAAATTTTCTACTGGAACTTGGGTCAAATTTGATTTTTCAATAGTGCAAGTGTTATTTTTTTCATTTTATGATAAATTGACGTGCCTTGACTGCATTTTAGTGTTTGTTTCTGCAGTTGCAACATAATCAGTTTGCTAAATATCTTTTCCCATGCCTAAGACATATTGTTCCTGTAAAATTGCTGTTGCTAGTTTCATACTAAAGTGGTTCTTGGTATTTCAAATTGTAATTATTAGGCAGTGGAAAGGATGGTGGAAAGGTATCTGGGCGCATAGTGGATTCTGACATGCATGATGTGGGGCGGTTCTTAAACCGTATTTTGGGCTTGCCTCCAGATATTCAAAACAGGCCTGTCCATTAGTTGCAATAAAAAGCCAACTCTTCATTTTCCCAATAGTGATTTTTTTAAAAAAGACAAAAATAGTGAATGTTTTAATCTGTTATTCAGGTTGTTTGAATTGTTTATAAGCATTCTGGATCTTACTGTTCATAATGCTCGAAACGAAGGACAATTTGATTCTGGAATCATCGATATTAAAGCTAACTCTATTGAACTGCAAGGATCACCAAGGGTACGTGAGAATCTGTAGTTATGTTTCTTGACCATAATAATGACTTCTGTAAAGGGGTTGTTTTATTGCATTCTTTGCAGACAGTTCATGTCGATAATCTTTCTGGTGCTTCTACTGTATTGTTTACATTTTCTGTTGACCGTGGAATTACTTGGGAGGTAATTTTGTGTCCTAACCTTTGGAAACAAGATATATTTGTTCCATAAATGTTATAGTGGCTATTTGATTTACTACAATGGGGGTTTTGCTTTCATGTAGTCTGCAAAATCTCTACTTGAAGAAAGGCAGAAGGATGGAGTTGCTTGTGCTAATGATGGGTTCTATGAATCTAGGAGAGAATGGATGGGAAGAAAACACTTCATATTGGCACTTGAGTGGTAGGCCATCTGCAAGTTTTGCATTTGATCTTTGCCATTGCCTTAATATATGACTTCTAGAGCCCATTTAATTTTGTACTGTTGAAAAATCATGTTGCTTTTACATTCTGCTCCTACCATTCCTAAGCCATTTAACTTTGCAGAAGTCCTAGTTAAGAATCATTCTGTTACTATGTTAAAAGCTGTCATCGTCATACATGCTTAAAAGAGGAGACAGTGTGTCAATGAATGCCATTCGTTATTAATATTTTTCACACTGAGGTTATTGTTATTTTATCAACAATTAAATTAGTTTAACCTTTTTTTTGTCAATGTATGCCATAAATATTCATTTTAAAATAATAATTGCATACATACTAGCATAGTAACAATTGTTAAAATGATATATTTTGTTAATAGTCATAAAAATAATACACATTCTATCTTGTGAAAATAACTAAATAATGATTATAACTAATGATAATTTTAGGGTAAATTACATGTACCTCTTCTAAATATATATAAACTAGAGCGATAGGGAAGAATAATTATCAGTTTTTTTTTATCATAGGTCTCCTTGTCTAAAATGTGATTGGGTAGGTGTTGTGCTGGCCATGTTGAGCTCAGTATTGATCCATGTGTTAAGCCCTACTTGCTGCAGAATAGCAGAAGAATAAGGAGGTGCGCCTAGGCATTAACTGTTGTAGAAAAATGTATCTTGCCGAGCTCTGAGGCCTTGTTTACCTGCAAGAAACGGAGAGGAGAGAAGATGACAAGAAGGAGAAGAGAATGGAAGGAGAGAAGTTTTGGTCTCCTTCAGCTCTATCTGTGCTGAGAGAAAGGTGGGTAGATGTGAACAAATTATGGCTAAAACACCCTTAAGTAGTACTACAGGTAATATTTAATTGAAAACAAAAGGGTATATATGCCATTTTGTTATTTTCTATCTTCCTTCCTCTCCTTCACACCCTCCAAGTTTTGGGCAGGCAGGGGGACACTAAATCATGCCAATTGGTTGCTACAAGCACATTTCTTGTTCAGGGTTACTTGCTGTTAATGTAAAAGATATGTTCTTAAATGGGCCTCCTAAAAATAGATCGAGAAGTATAAACTATAAAGAATTGTTATTATAAAACAACCATATTGCTGATAGTATAATCTGGAGTTCCTCTCTACTTGCCATGATTTTGTGCATGGTTTGATATATTTTATTTTTATTGAATCTTGAACCTTGATGTAAATGTAATTGGAGTTTTAAAATGCTTTGAAGACCCACCATATATTAGAAGAAATGTTCACGTTGGCGATAAACTTATCTCCAGTTTGACTGGAGTAAGAACTGAGTCAAATTCCCCACTAATGACTTTCTTTAATGAATTCGGTTGTGACCATTTGATTTCTTAAGCTTACCTTTCAACAGTTCAGGAAGTGGGGGAACTTACAAAATTTTTCGCCCTGCTGTTGGTGAAGCACTTAGGTAGTTATGACTTTTGAGTTTATAAACTCATCTTTTTCTACTATATATTTCTTTTGTTCTGGATTTTACCATTATGTTCTTTATTCAGGGAGATGCTTGCAGCTGAACTTAAAAGTAAATACAAAAAGTTATCTACAATTGAAAAGGCCAACAAAGGATGGCAAGATGAATATGAGGTGTCTTCTGTGCAGGTATTCCATTTAACATTTTATACAAGAGATAATTATATGGTCTTATTTTGGCGATATTATTTAGAAATCAAATTTTTTAGATCTATTTAGTCAATTGCCCATATTCTTTGGTCATTTTTCTCATCTTAGTGTTCTTTGTTTTTAAGCAACTAAACTTGCAAAAAGTGAACTATTAGTTAGAGTAGATGAATGGATTAAAATGAAATTTTCTTCCTAATGGATCCTCATGGAGCATAAATGTATTTTTTCACAAATGTGACCAAGGACATGTAAGATGTTTAATACATAGTACACGAAGATGAGTTACAAATCTTTTTATTCAACATGTAACTAAGTGATCCTGAGACCAAAAATGAGTTACAAATCTTTTTAATTGACATGTACAAATAATAATCCATCTCATAATGTCTCCCATAAATGTAGGTTTGGATAACATTTGTTGTTTATTGATTATGTCATACTTCACCTTTGCACAATTTATCATAACTCTTGTTAATTGGTTAGATACTAATAACTAACAAGTTCGATCCACATGATCATAAATATACAACTCAAATTCATCTAGTTGATTTAGTGGAGTATATCACACATCATCCTAGCATGCACCAATAATAAAAATAAGATTATATGTATCATTTTATCAGACCGTAGAACAACAAAATCCAGTGCTTATAGTCTTGGGAATGGCATTGGTCGTTTGGCTCAAATTGATTGCACTGACATTGAAATCATTATTCACTATGGATCAACTGAAAAATGGTCTCCACCTCTCGGTGTTTGCTCCACCATTAGATATCAACTTTATTGTCCAACTGTTATATTTGGATTCTCCATTTACCTCTTCCATATCCATGCTAGATACCAACATTCATACTTCAACATTTCAGTTGGGCACTATATGTTTTTATTGATCACGTATATGAATATCTAGAAATAGTCATCTCAAAAACTTGAACCTGCATTCATTTTGGGTACTTGTTCCCAAGTCAACTAACATAGCTGCCCCCTATACTATACTATTTCTATATATGGTTGGATCACTTCAATTTTCTTATTTTTCTTGTACACGCAAGTTCCCTCAACTAGTCTCTTCGTGGGAGGAACATGTATAATGCAAATGTGTATGTTTAGTTAATCAGTGCAATATTGTACGTTTGTATCTACTCATACCAATTTGATTCTCTGAAATATGAATTGCTTTCATGTTTCAGTGCATGCATGGGCCCAAATGCAAACTTGGTAATTACTGTACAGTTGGAAGGAGGCTACAAGAAGTCAATGTTTTGGGTGGTCTCATTCTTCCTGTCTGGAAGACCATAGAAAAAGCATTATCTAAGCAAGTAAGTTACTCATTAATGTTGTTTTTACATCTCCGATTGTAGTTTACTGTTGACTAGGTTAACGGTATATCTGCAAATATAAACTGTCATAGTAAAGCTCAATGAAGCAGTTGTTGCCTTCCCAACAATGAAGCAGTATCATAAAAACCATCATAACTAACTTTGTGAACTTTTAGTTTTTATTTTATTTTTTCTTCTTTTTTGCTGAAGTATTTGAAGATGCATACAATTGATTTCATTATTTTGGGTTGGTATAACTTTATTATCATCTGGATTTATGTCCTGATGTCTGTTGTGGTCAGTGTTGGTTGTTCCTGATAGATTTGCAATAGATGCATTTTGATTTGATCATTGGGTTTTTTGTCATTTTTGATGGACTTATTCTTGGTGGCAAGTGTTACTGGACCATGCATGTGTCAAGAACCATGATGACTTTTAGCTGCGAAGGTTGTTTTCAGCCCCCTTCTCTATCCTCACATTTCAAGCTAACTCTTTCAATCTCAAAACTGTAATTTCTCCTCAGAATTATGTTGATTGTGCCACTAAATGATAGTTAAGTCCGGGTGATTCTGATGAATAATAATATTTGTTGTTTCAATTTGACAAACACTCTTGGCAATAATTCTTACTGATTAGTCTTTTTGTGCAACTTGTTTATCTGTGTCAATGAATTGAGTCCGTTTAGCTACATCAATGAACTTAGGTCAAGTTGAGACTAAGCTTGATGAGTCAAACTTGAGCCAAAATTTCACAGTTGATTCAAGATCAGACTTGTGCTGATTAATTACTCTGTGGAATGTGCCTGAACAACAGAAAATACGTCTACATTCTTTTGTGCCCCTATCTTATACTCTTTTGTTTTATTGGTTAACGAGTTAAAGTGTATAGGCATTACATGATCAGTGAATGACTTTTTTTCTAAACTGGTTGGGTCACAAAATTGTTGTATGAATTGAAGTCAATCAAAATATACCTATAAATTGTAGTGTGACAATAAGCAGCTAGGCATACATGGCTTCTAATCCAGTTCTTTATGAGCACACCAAATGTAGAGACATTGGGTTTTTTTGGTAAGTTGGAACTTCCAACGAATTAATACTACTTATATGAACTCCAAGAATTAGTTTTCTGATCTTTTTACTAAATCGTGTGAGATTGTAAAGATAAAATGTTGTTTCTAGACACTCTGATCCATACAACATAGTGGGTTTCACTTTAAGTTTTATAAAATTTTCATCTGTTCTCTCCATCTCAACCACTTATTCTTTATCATATTAATAATATCTTCGCCTCTATCTCCTTGTTGAATTGACATATCTAAACCTCCTACAAAAATCTCATGTCAATCCATTTTAATTATTTTCTCAGTTCTTGCATTATCACTGAAACTACATTATATATATATTTATTATTAATAATTTAAAGCATTCAGTTTTTATTTTTTCCCCTCCACCTTTAAGTTTTGAATTGAAGCTATTTATACTCTTATCAATTAACAAAATGTCGTCTGCAATGCAAATTAGGAAAATTTTCTTGAATGACTTGTAATTTCATTTAGTACTAATATACAGAGTTAGGGAGTTCGAGAACTCTCGATGCTGTACGTTTTTTGTTGTAGGAAAATAACTTGTCACACTGTCCTTGCTAAAATGAATAAATATATAATCTTGCATAATTTTTATGGCTTAATATAACTACTAGATTTTCATTTATTCTCAAAAATCTGTCAAATTCTATCATAAGTTTCTCCTAAATGTTTCTTTTAAATCACTTGATCATATGTAAATCCTATTTTCTATTTTTTTATTAGTTGACTAAAGAAATAAATAACATCTATGGTTTACCTTCAAGATGTGTAACTAAATTGATTTGTGAAAATGTATGGTTCATCCCTCTCCTCTCAGTAACACTTTTTAGAAGTTTTGTATATAATACATCTACTTGATCTCTCTATAACTAGAATAATATTGTACATCATGTTTATGCTTATAGGTAGGTTCTAATTGTTTTCTTCGTTTCTCAGACATCTTATAGCTTAATTAACCCAATTAGCCCTTGCTCTCCTAATCGCTTCAAAATTCAATAGGAATATCACCTAAGCTTACACTTTAACCTACCTTTATTTTCTTTAAAATTTTTGCCCCTTTCAATATATATATATAGGATTGATAAAAATTGCAATTTCTAAACTCATCATAATTTTCAATCTTTAAATCAAAATTTCATAATCTTGGGAAAGGATTTGCAGCATCTGCTAACAGAACTTTTTCTTTCTGAATAATTATCATCCTTGAGTATTATGTTGAACTTTCATTTCCTTCTGACCTTTTCTTATGTTGGTTGTTTGCATGAGAAGGTTCGTCAAAGCCATAGGAGGACTCGTGTAGTGCGACTGGAGACTACAACAAATTGCCAGCGAATAGTTGGCCTTCTTATTCCAAATGCTGCAATCGAATCAGTCATGGAAGGTTGTTTCCAATTTTCGCTGGGGCCAGTTTTGCTATTTCTTAGTGTTCTTATTACCGTTGCTAGTTTCCCGCTTAAAACAGAACATAGAACAAAGAAATTAGCTATCTTTGTCTAACCCTGATTTGATCAGCCTAGCATTTCTACAAATCTCTATCTGCCCTTTCTATAAATTCCATCAAGTGCAATGTATCCTTTTTCCTGATTTGCCGTTCCATCTTTCAAGCAGATCTATCAGGTTATCATGATGTTGAAAGCTAACATGGGAAAGTTTCTGCGTGGTGCCGACTCATCCAATTGTCGTATCTATATATATATACAGACAAGAGAATGATCAATTCTTCAGTTGGGGAAACACGGACAGAGCTATTGGATTTTTGTTGTGCAAAAGCCGCATCTCTATTTTTTTTGTTTTTGTTTTTGCCAATATGTTCTAGAAAGAAGATGCCCTTTTGAGAGTGCCCAACCAATGTGTAGCCCTTTTGTTATAGTTTGTACACCGTGTAAGTAGATAAAGAAGATGTCGCTACATGTACAAAGGCAACAACATGGACGGAGCCAAATGCTCAAGTCAAACGCGTGTGTTATGATGTTTAATTGATCGTGATTGTTCTCTAGGCTTTCGTGCAGGAAAATTATTGTACCGTGCTGATTTTTGCAGACGGGATCCTTTGGTCCGTAATCTCTGGTTTTTTCTTGGTCCACATTAGGAGGGCCGTTGGATTAGATCAAGGATCTATGTATTAGTTTCTCCTGGTCTGATCAAACGGTCTCTCCTGATGTGAACCAAGAACGAACTAGGAATTACGGACCAGGATTTGCTCTCGAAATGAGGTGAAAAGTTGTGTTTGATAACTAATTTTGCATGTATTTATCTGAATTTCATAAAATAAAATGTGAAGATTTTATCTTTCCAGGTGCACAAGACTTCCCTTCTAAACATCTAGGTTTTATATATAAAGACGTTGTGTGATGCGGATTCGGTTAAGTCGCAAAAATAATCTCTTTTAATGCGGATAAGATTACGTACAATTTCTTGGATTTTTTCTAAGATCTCATATTGATGAATGCTTTAAAAATTTAGGTTGCCTCAGGGCTTAGCACAGCAGACGGGATCCTCTAGTCCGTAATTTTTAGTCCATTTCTGATCCACATTAGGAGGGTTGTTGGATCATATCAAGGATTCATGTATTGACTCCTCTTGATCTGATCTAATGGTCCCTCTTGATGTGAACTGGAGTC
>JBBPFP010480388.1:0-16739 GCA_037974795.1 Kaempferia galanga | reverse complement strand
CTTTTGTTTTTAAGAAAACTAAGATGCCATCAAAGTATACACATGTGAATAAGGAAACATCTCTAAATATATTATCCATTTTTCTTTGGAAGATTTGAGATTCTACCTTAAGTCTAAACGACATGACTAATCATTCAAAGTGTCATTTTGAACACGAAAAAGTTATCCATTCTATAAAATCAGGATGCATCTTAACTTGCCAAAATCCTGATTTTATATCAAATTTTGAGTACCACTTCGAGTTTTGTATTTTGTTTAGAAGTTGATCTTTGTCGAGTATCTTATATTCATTTTCCTGACAATTATCATTAAGTCTTTTATAGTTAAAAAAATATTTTAAATTGTCCACATTTTTGTTCAGACTTTATTTACTATAAAGCAGGACTTTTATGTCTAGAAATAGATCTTTGGATGACTTCGAGAGCTAGTAATTGTCTGATATACATAGTGCATTCTTCTATTTCTCAATTGGTGCATCTTAAGTTTTGGGCTTTTATGGTAAGGTTTGAGTTTATTATTGCTAATTTGTAATAGATTTTATCTCATTCCCAATATTTAATAGGATTTTCGCCTATGATTTCTAATTGGTCTAATTGAGATATTTAGCATCTGGGTCTGGTTGTATCTGTATTAAGTGCAGTAAATATGCGGGAGAAAGTAAATCTCCTGGAAGGTTTAAGTCTAAGTTACTAAAATATTGTCTAAAAGTTTTTTTCTTTATAAAGGCTTATGTTAGCTTTTCTATAGTTCTTAAAAGACTAATGCACATGATATTTCCTGTGTTAATAGACAAGAACCAATTGTGGGCGGATTCTAGTTGCAATCCGGTTACAATCCGCCCGCGAATTGGCCTGGGTCTGTCAGCCGTTTGGGTCGGGTAGGCAACTGGAGGCTGCCAGCGGTGATCGGGTGGCCAAGCAGCTAGGCACCTAATGGGAGCCGGGCGACGGTAGGTGGGCCAGGCAAGCGTGAGGCAACCTGGAGGTTGGCGTCTCAAGATGAGAAGAAACGAGGAAGACGCGGCGATTTTTTGTTTTTTAAACAATGAGTATACCTACCACGAGAGCAGTCCGTAGCCATGGACAACATATTTTTGTAGCAGAATAGCATAAGGGTAAAATTAAAAAGAGTGCCTTTGTTTTTTTGAGAAATATTAAATAGGCATTAAATCTCAATTTATACATACTTGTACTGATTTACTGATCTATTGAATGTTATTAATGTCTAACAAAAATAAATATCAATTTATTAGACAATTTACTTATTTAATTGAGTAATCAAAGAAAATTATAATTTTCATATGATTTTTTTTTCTAATATAGATATCCATAAATTAGGAAGTGCTTCAATATTTTTAGATTGGCATAAAGAAAAATTCTTACAATGCGTTACCGAAAATCAAATCTTAAATGTCTGATTAACTATTAGAATGACTTAACCCATAGAAATGAACCTTCAATCAAAGTGTTCACTTTTACCAATTAATGCCCAAGTCTTTTGGACTTTGCATTTTTGTTATAATTAAAATAATTAATGCCAAAGTTATACATGATGATCAAACCTAAAACCCCCCCAAAAAAAATTATTACCCCAACACTTTGTTAGACTATTATTGCTAGGTTTGCATTGTTTTAGGCCATAATTTTTCTCTACTAGCTAAATATTACTCATATTCTCAATATTGCCCATGATTTTTAAACACTATATACATGTATAGGGAGCTCATAGCCACATCAATGGCTTGACATGGCGGAATGATGATTTAATGATTTGGGCCATAATTTTCCAAATGATCAATGCAATTCTTCAAATGGTTGTAAATGAATTAGATGTTCGTGATAAGATTTAATGTTCAATTCTATAAAATAACTAATTTATATTTGCTCATTAATTAACTGTGGTACAGATGATAAGGAAACAATAGAATTCACATGGATGCAAGAATTACTCGGACGACAACACACGCTATGTCACCTTTCTTCCAGGTTCACAGTAATCATACAACGCCTCTGTACATTTTCTTTCCCTTGGCTTCAGTGAATAAGAGCAATGCAAGAATGGTCATCATCAATTCTTCATCTGGGTGAGAAGATGGTGGCCAAACCCTTGTCCACTGTCATTTGGATGGGAGGACCATAAGACATCAGATTGTTCTCTTGTTTACTATCGCAATCAGAGTAATCTCCCCTTGCAATAACCTCTCCATCTGAATCAACAATGCCACCCTTTGTGGGGTGTCCTACTCGTTTTCCGGGCTCTAGCCGGAATGCCTTGACCTGGAAAAGAAGGGAAAAGAAGAACGTTGCTTAAGCGAATAACAAATTGGAGAAAAGAAACATGAAGTATTTCTCAAACCGAGCAAGAATGTATAAGCACCTTGAGGTAGGTGACATATGGTGACTTGCAGTAACTTCCATCGCTCATCTTTAGCATTAGTGACAAGAGGGCCGGCTTTGAACATTCTTTAATGATGATCGCATCCAAGTAGCCGTCAGAGAACTGCACAGCATTGGAAATTAAGTGATTTAACAAGCCAAAAATTGTTGTGCCAGAGAAAAGCTCTCATCCTGGACATTGGAGAATAATTTTTTTTCTTAATTAGAATGAAAGATCTGGAAGCTTTAGCTAATTTTCCATTAACAAGTTTATTAAGACCATAACAATCAATTCGTTGAATTAAGTGCTGAACAAAATTGTATTTGAAAGATAAGAAAAAGGAGGAGAAAAGGGCAAAGAATGAAAAGAAATGGTACCGTGCAGGTGACTTATGTGTGGCTCCTGGTTGCAATAGGGATAGATTATAATTTTTAAGGACATATAAGCAACTACCTTTGCATTGGGTGCCGGCATTACATCTTCACCCGCCCATGGCACATTGTTGATCCAAACTGAGATAAAAGGACCGTCCATAGATCTCCATTCACATCCTTCAGCACCAACTGCAAGGCCTTGGTAGCCACACGAGCTAACATTTACTGTATCTCGCTGGTCATCTTTGCAAAGTTTAGCATTGCTATCGCAAACACTTTGCCTTATTGGTTCTCCATATGTTTCATACCCAGGTGCTGGCACAAATTGAACACGCCCTTGATACATTCTCAATTTCAATATGCGTAGAAGAGACTATAAGAAAGAGAGATATGGTAAGCACGTTTGAGCTCACAGGGGAATCTTCTCAACCAATCAAATTCATGATAAAAGGGTAATGAACAATTATTCATGGTCAATATTAAATTTTTGTGTGTCAACAAACCGCCATATCTTTGAACAGTCAATATAGCTAAACACTGAATCATCCACAGAATGCTAACTGATAATATTGAAGAAATAATTGCTTGGGATTACACTTTTGTTTCTTAAGCTAGAAATTTTATTTTATAGTAGCAAATTGATACAAGAGTGCGGCAGTTATTGCAGTGAAGTGGCTCCTTAAACCTCTATAATAGCTTTAGTTGCCACATAACGTGGCCCAATCATCAATGGCTAGAAAATACTGAAGTGGTTGTCGTGATAGTGCCATACAAATAATAACATAAGAAAAATAATTTAACAAGACATTCTGAAGATTGAAACTGAACACAAAAAAGTTAAGCAATACAGAAATTCCAGAACTAAAAAAGGAAACAATTAATTTCAAGAACATAGATACAAAACACCCTAAGAAAATTAGTATTTTAATTCTGTAATAACACTTCTACACAAAAACCACAGAAGAAAAAACAAGACAGGTGGTGTTTTCGTTTACAAAAAGCAATCAGGTAAGCCAAATATTAGGAGAATTTTACTCAAAAAAATATTGGGAAACTATATGAGATAAAAAAATGTGAATTCAAACAACACATCTAAGAAGTCAAGGGTTGTGCTATACATACATAAAAGTCCAAGCGAGCACTACCCATCCATCTGAACTTCTCGGATTCAATATCGATATCAGCTACCAAACCTTTAGATACCAATATGACAATTAGAAAGGGGAATATAACTCTACATAATGTGATAGGAATAATAAGACATGCAGTGCTAAAATAAAAAGAATATGTAATTGGGTGCTATAGAACAAATTCACGCATTAAGTTTTATGCATACCCCAGGTAAGCATCAAAACACTGAAAAATTTAGTCTTTCCTTGTGCAACAGTGACAACATCAAGAGAACGTCTGTAACCTGCATGGCCAAACATAGACACATTTAAAAATTTTGCATTCTATGACAATTGACAACTAAGATGTTATAAGATTACTGACAACAAAGTGCTGTGGAAGAAAAACATATGAAGTCAAGCAGAACCTCTAATAACAGAAAATGTGGCATTTGAAACAGAGTACAAGTCACCAACAGAATCTAGAAGTGATTTTGCCATACCATTTCCTGTGCCTACAAACAAAGAAAAGAAAGCATTTAAGTTACATTTTCACTAAAATATACAAAATATATTGATAAAGAAGCTAAAGAAAGGGGAAATACCACAACCTGATAAACAAGCTAATAAAGTTTATGGCAATCAAGAGATAATAAATTTTATGCTATTTTAAGCAGGAAAATGATGAAAAGATATCTCCCTGAACAAATTTATGTTAATTTGTGAACACATCCTTTAAGTGGTGCATGCTTGTCTTCCACAAATCATGATCTGTATCGTGGACTCGGGTGCCTATTTTGATGTCGGGGTAGAATCAGTGTTTTTGAGAATGCCTACTTACATCTACTGATCAGTGTTATAGTTGTCACATTGTTCTGTGACATATGTCATAACTAACCCTGAGTAGTTTGTATTAGATTCAAAAATCACATCAAAGACAAATATATCACTTTTTTGAGGAACAAAAAATCATTAACTGATATGTTATCCAATCTGAGATTTGTTTTTTATTTTGTATGTTATCTATAAGATGGTGACCATTACAAAACATAATGAATCTCTGTCGAAGAATGTTATAATCAGGGTTTTAAATGTCCTTTAGCACCACCAGAAAAAATGCACTGTTCTCCCAGTTTTGTGTTCGTTTTCTAAATTATAAAACAGAAACAAATAAGCATTTTGCATTAGGCTTTAGGAACAACCTGCCGGAATTATCCCAAGAGGAACCTGAATAGCACTATCCCAGTCTTCTCTTTGAAGCAAACCATTTACTACCTGATGAGATATAGAAATTAAAAGGAAAAAAAACTTGTTTTAGACTGAAGAAATTAAAAAAAGTGGAAACTTAGATCTAAGAATTAATCATACTAGTGTAGAAACAAACAATAAAAATTTACCAGTGGTTACTTCTTGTCCAACATTTTTGGACACTACAAAAGTGGATGTAACAATAACAACACACTGACACAAGTACCATCAATCAATACTAGCTATATTGAAAAGATGGAAAGTTGAGTGAACACATAGTGAATGTTCCCATCTTAAGGAAATGTCAAGGCGTGTATTCTAACCGCAAGCACATAAAGCATATTCCAAGAATTCATTAATTATACAGAGATAATTAACGAATTTAATATAGCATTTTCGTCAAGATGTGACAGAATATTGGTTATGTGTGAGAATTGCATTATAAACTTCAGCATTTTCTAATTATCAGCTATACTAAAAGATAGATGGAGGATTTTCAGTGCTATGAAAATAATGGAGAAATGTAAAAAATTAATAGAGATGCACATCTGACAAGAATTTCTAAGTGATTTATCATTCAAATATTATAATATGGGAGGATTGTTAATGTGTATTACACCTTCACCAAGTGGACAACAAATCAAGCACTGATACAGAAATTCATGCTTATTCTATGCCTATTTAGCTAATATTTGAAGAAAGCCACTAACCTCCACAAGTACACCATCACCACTGACACACACAATTCCATCAAATTTTAGTAGATCCACGGTCTTAGCAATTTGTTGAGCATGGAGCTGATGTTCAGTTTCTGAAGAAACATAAAAATAGAAAATTCAATTTGTTAAGCAGGTAATGAACGTTCGGAGTTTGCCACATAAATGAGAAATACAAAATGAAATGAACCATGGACAAAAAACAATAACATGAACCTTTCATGGTATAAATGATATTAGCATCCACTAGAAGAGGCTTAATCTCTGTATCAAAAATCCTGAGTGCATTTTTCTTTCCTCCATATGGATTTACAACAATAAACAACCTCTTTGGCCGTCCTACATCAAAGAGATACTCAGATGTAGTGAAAGATAATTGTTTTGTAACGCTAGTATCTAGTCAAAATATTAGTGACAGACGATAAAAGGACTAGGGTGAAAATTGTCAATTAATCAGAATTATGGAGTTGTAATTAATGTATAACAAATTAGATAGAAATACAGAGATGACAGAGCCAAGACATCCCAATGGAAAACATAAGTTTTCCGTAACAGTGGTTCATTGCAGTCAACGATGTCATAGGGTCCTCGGTGTAGTTAGGACAAAAGGCATGCGGACTTTAGAATTTAAATACTATTGGAACAAAGAAACAAATGATGGAAATGAGAACGTCGGCTAGGCGACAAAAAGTCACAAACCAAGCTTATCCGTTCCAGATATTTTTCTGCTTGCACTAAAACAACTGGTGAAGCAAGATCTTTGGAAATTACAAAATTTGGATGGACGAGGTTTCAAATCTTTCAGTTAAAATTCGAATAAGAAGCAAGTAAAGGATCGGTCGAGCTGATTCTATTCGGGTTAAAAAATGAAAAAAAAAAAAATATTTGCCAGTCAACATCTTTTCCAAAAGACTAGGAATTGTCCCGAATATAATATAGGTATATATTAGTGAAAAAGAAAATAACTTCACTATCGGAGAGCGGAGGGAAAACGCTTTCCTCATAGAAACGCCAATTCACACAAGTTGCACACTTACCAAGGGAATCGAGATAGGCCCTCATCTTATCCATCCACATGGAAGCCGCCTCTTCGGTAGGCATCTCCAGAACATAATCCCTCCTCACCCGCCTCCCGAGGCCGCCCTGACCACCACAGAAAGCCGGCGACTTGTGCACCTCGACGAATGACCTGATGGTGATACGGACCCCTGCCCCTTCCAACCCCAAAACCTCGTTGTCGAAGACGAGGCAGCACTCCCCGCCGTTTTCGGAGCTCCAGCGCAGCGTGCCGTCGGACGCTAGGGTTGCCTCCGCCAACGTCCCATCGATCCGCACCTTCTCGGCCAGGGTCAGAGCGGCGTTGCCCGTCGCCGTCGCCGTCGCCGTCCCCGTCATTTCTGTGCCTTTGTTGGGAGGGAAAGAAAGAGACAGGGAGGGAAGAGCCATCCCTCTTCTATTTATATTACCATTCATATACCGTCATTAAATATTCACGGCGTCACGTTTCGTGCGACGTAGACGAGAGGCGGGGCCCCGGGGAATAATTCAGCATATAAATTTCATGCGGGGAGTATCTTGGCCGTCCTAGTGTGGGCACGAACGGCGGATGAGGGATCGGAGGCGTTCGGACAAGTGGGAACCAAGACTGGATATCACGTGCACGGCACTCGGGCTGCCGCAGTGAGCGAATGGCCCATTAATAAAAATATACGTATAAAATGATAAGAACTATAAATCAAGAAGAAAGAGACGTAAACCATAATAAAAAACCTCATCTTTTATTTGCAATAATCCGACACAAGTGAAGGCAGTTTGGATCTCTCTGCTTCATTCTTTTATTTACATTTTGGATACCGTTTTATTTATGTTTAATTTTTTTTTAAAAAAAACTATCTAACTAATTAGTATATATATTATTTATAGTTAAAATTTATCCCTTTTTTTAGATGAATTCATTATTTTTAGATAAGTGAGAATAATTTAATTAAATTTTGTCGATTTTACTATTTATTAAGTGAATTTCATTTTAAATGTGCCATTTTAGATACACTGATCAGTTAGATGGTATTTTTAAAAAGTCTAAGCATAAATAAAATAGTATGCAAAGTATAAGTAAGGAAAGAGACTAAAAAAAATCAGGAATTCAGATCCAGGATCCGAACTGAAATGAAGACACATCTAGACAAGGACAACTATCTATTTTTATATTATGTGAAAAGATAATAAATTTACTCTTGTTATATCGTAATTGTCTAAACTTATTGGCACATTAGATGTTTTACTTGTTCTGTGAGCCTTTTGGACAGTTTGGATGTTTAGTTGTTCGTCATGTGTTTTGAATGTCTAGTTTTATAATATTGTGCTTTAGTAATGTGTTTGGGATATTGGTGATCAGAATGAATTGCAGTATGATATGAATTGGAATAGTGACCGGCTGATTTCACTACTAGAATAAATCGGGTTTAGCGATTGAAATTTTAGTCATCAATTGGAGTTCATGAATGATGAGCGATTGAAGTTTTCAGTCGCTACTATTTCGGTCGTCAATGTTATTTAGCGACAAAAATAAATTTTCATCGCTAATTAGTGACCGAAATTAAAATTTCATCCCTAACTTTAGCAACTGAAATCAGATATACTTTTATTTTTCTTTATTTTGAAACCATTCTAAATACACTTATGTTTAGCTAAGTGAATTGTACCTTTATTATCGTCTTGAGGTGTATTATTATATCAAATAATATAAGTGAATTGTACATTTATTATCTTCTTGAAGTGTATTATTATATCAAATAATAATATACTGTTAATATTATAAACTTATTATTTTCTGAATCAGGTTATCCAAACTTCAATATGCAGATTTAATTAATAATTTTATATCTCAAAAAGTTAAAAAATTAAATTTTATATGAACATTTATTTTTAAAATGAATATTTTAATTTGTTTATTTTTTAAAATCCATCATTTTCGATCCCAAGTCTAAATGAAAAAAAGTGAGAATCTTTTTTAAAACCAATGTCAAAGCTTAACTTTTTTTTATTTAGGTCTCAAATAGGCTTGATCTGCCCCAGAGAAAGGAGCGCCCTTAACTTAGATAGGGGCACCCTTTTCCCTTCGGCTTACCACCTCCACCGCGCTAGTTGTGCAACATGTGCTGGTTCAAATATTCCACCAGCGTACGGCTTCAGCACTCCCAGAGCTCATTCCACAGTCTGCCTTCATTCCGTAGCTCCTTCACCTGCTCTCCTAGAAAGAAACCAATTAGAAACAAAATTGCATTTTTTTTTACCTGCCATTTGGGAGCAAGATCTAATACCTTACATGCGAGGGACAAGAAGAGATAGGGGTCTTCGAGAGGGTGATGGCAGGAGAGGTAGGTGTTGGATCATACATGAGTTGAAGAACTTCTCCGCCAACATCGCCTCAGGCCACCAATGCATGCTGCTGCTGCTCTTGTAATCTCCACCTGCTTCCTCAAGCTCTTCCCATTATCAGTTTATTCCTATTCCTTTCGTTTCCACCATGGAGGAGAATGATAGTGTTGCGCAGTTGGGGCATTGGCCTCGTGTCGCCCTGCTTCCGACGCCAAGAATGGGACACCTTGATCACCCTGGTGGAGCTCACCAAAGCGTCTCATTGTTCACCATGGCTTTTCCGTCACCATCATTGATCCTATCCAGAAACAGTGAGCTATGGCTCACTGATAAACTGGAGAGGAAGTTGACTGGGAGCAAAACCTCCGACGAAGAACTCCAGGAATCACCTCTATCGAAGAACTCCAAGAATCGACTACAAAACCAGCAAAGGGAGGAAGGAAAGTAAGCGCCCCTACCTGGCACAGCTACTCCAATGATCAAGTCAGCAAATGGAATGATCCAAGTAGAGGCGTAAATGGAAGAAAGTATGAGAAAATGCTTGCACGTACATTCACCATTAGAGAAGGACCCCCTTTTATAATATCTCTCAGAATCCCCTCATTTAATGCAACATCACCTCATTGCCAAACAACTTATCCCATTGTGGGTATGGGATGACATATTGTGTATCTGTATATAAATACGATCTTCTAACTCTCTAACAAACTTATGTGCTACACTAATGACGAAGCGAGCTCAGGGGTCAGGAGCTCTCTATTGTGTTAGATTATATAAATTATTAGATTTAGTGTTTTTAGACTTAGCCTTTTTTAGACTTAGTCTTTTTTTCAGTTTAGGGTTTATGTTCTTTACATAAAGATCTGTGCTTTTTATTTCTCATTTATATTTTTAAAAATTTAATAAGATGGTTAACTATTTGCTCATTTTTAATTTCTACCCTGAATAAGGTCTAGAGATGGACCATCAATTAGAGTTTAAATAATAGTTCTATTATTTAAGCATATAAAACTCGTATATTAATTTGTCCAAACTCTACTAAATTAGCGTGTCAAAGATGATGATTCCCACTGAGCTGGATATTTAAATTATTAAAAAAAAATCACACGGTTTCATGTCAATCCTAGTTGGCACTTTAATCTTTGTTTTTTTTTTCTGAAAAAGTGTTTGAGAGGCATTAAACACTCACACTTCGATCCGGACGGGCTTCAAATTCAATATTCTAATGGCAACTTTAAACAAAAAAAACTCTTGACCAACTAAACTAGCAGCGTCGCCATTATTACTGACTAATCGTGGAACACCAAGACTTTCTCACTAGCAGACGACATTTATCCACCGCATATATTATATATGCAAACTAATCGTGGTTTGATCGTGCATGTTTAATTTGTGCGCACCTTTATTCTCCCATGCATGATGCTCGGTCCAGTCAGCTAATTGAAAGTGTTGCACCTAATTTCAAGTTACTGATTTATGCTGCTGTTCTTGTCGTGATATAGTTTTCCAAATTAGCACAAGCATTTCAAAATCAATTGTCGGTTTTCAAAAAAAAAAAAATGATATATGGCGAATCTTCTGACCCATAATAACCATCTTTGACTTAGAGCGATCGGTCTATTTTGGCACATTTTAATCGAGAGCAAAAGTGTTAATTTTCTACTTCTTTACCACCAGATTTCATTGAAAATCGCTACAGATAAATAAAGCTTGATGTTGATATTTTTTCGAAGGGCGCATGATTTTAAAATTCCTCAAAAAAAAAACGAAGCAGGACGAAATGAAGAATTTACGACTCCATTCAACACGTAGGCAGTGATAGTGAATTTCTGGACGGTCAAGTGGTCCCTATAAAGAAGATCTGCACCAAAATTTCGGTGGAAATCATCAGCAAGAATATAGCAAACAAACAAAACAACGAAGAAAAAGATTGAAATGGAACAAAACATTGGAACAAACGTGTATATTTCTCGTCTTTTTCCCGATGTTGGAATACAATCCCGAGCCCATCGCCTCGACCCTAGAAATGGCACCGAAGCGGAAGAGAAGATTCTTCTGCACTCAGGAGTGGGAATGTGGAGCTGCAATTAATTTGGATTTGCGGGATACGTGGACGAGATCATTACCGTCCCTTATGAACTTCAGGGTCCAGATCGATCGATGTTCACAGACGGGCTGACGATGCACTCAGTTGTGAAGTGAGCTCGCTTCCCTTTTTCTTCTACCATCATCTTACCAAACACAATTTCATAAACTATTTCTTTATTTTAAAATAATTTTTTTAAAAAAATTAAAAGCGAATGAAATTAATCTAATCAAATAATCTTAGTGAAATCTTCAAAGATGAAAAATATTAAGAAAATTTAAGAGAAAAAACATGAGGTTCCTGAACAAATGATAAATTTTGGTAAGGGAAAAGAATGAGGGCGTTAGCATTCACACCATCCATCAAAGAAAGCATACGAGCTGCAGTTGTCTATATAATGGAATAGAAAGCATATGTGACAGGTATCACCAATCCAGCAAACAAGGAGGACCATATTACAACAGGGTTTGAATAAGAAATGTAGAGAGGCAACAAAGAAGACAATCATTTTACTACAACCAGTGAAATACAACATGAACATAAAACAAGCAGCAACATATGTTGTCGTAGAGGATGTTTCGATGGTATGGTCATTAGTCTGCCGTCCAGCTCTGTTCGACGATCTCACGAACTTTTCTGTTGTATTCACGCTTGTTCTCGCTGAACATCCGTGCAGCTTCAGAATTTGCAGGTGAGTTGGGGTTTGGATCACAGAGCAACGACTGAAACAATTTTTTTAGAAAAAAATAAAACGGAACACATTTAGATCCTGATAACTTTTGCACTATATCGCTTTCATGTATTTCAATTCAACCTATCTCAAAACTAAATATTTCTATATATATACACGTATGTATATGTATAGATACATATGTATATGCATAGATACATATGTATATATCTGATTAATTGGTGATGGCCGTTCCTGGTCATCCATACAGATATATAGAGAGAGGGGCTAACAGGAGAATAAGATTGCAATTTGCAAGAGAATAGTGATACCCTTCGCCGCACAGTACACGACTGTGAGTGCACATATTATCAGCGTTTTTTTTAATTTAATTTAAAAAAATATTTCATTGAATATAAACCCTAAATATATTACTATACCCCATAAATATCTATTTTTATTATTTTTTTATTTAATACTATAATTCAATTAGGAAGTCTGAACCTAGAAGTAAAATCTTAAAATTTTACCACTTGAATACTATAACTCAATTAGGAAGCTTAAATCCTAGGGATAAAGAGTTTTAAAAGAAATTTTAAATTTTACCTCTAAGATTTAGGCTTCCTAATTGGATTATATATAAAAAGTAGTAAGAGTAAGAGGAGTCAAAAGTGAGATATTTGAATCATTTATTTTACATAATCTTGGGATTAAATTTTCCTCGTGAGATTAGCTATTGTTTGCTTTATCTAAATAGACACTTTGCTCCCAGAGTGGGTGACAATTTTTACTGATATTCTTTACCAAAGTAAAAAAATCACTTTTGGTGATGGCCGTTCCTGGTCATCCATACAGATAGAAAGAAGCTAACAGGAGAATAAGATTGCACTTTCAGGAAGAAAAAAAGGAGGAAAATGGTGATGGGAAAATATATATAGTTTCAACAAAAAAGGTGATAACAAAAAAATGGAAATTGTTATATTTAATTGGTGATGGTCGTTCCTGGTCATCCATACAGGTATAGAGAGAGAGAAGCTAACAGGAGAATAAGATTGCACTTTGCAGGAAGAAAAAAGGAGAGGAAAATGGTGATGGGAAAATATATATAGTTTCAACAAAAAAGGTGATAACAAAAAAAAATGGATGTTGGACGACGAATCTCACTTTGACCTACAACACTATTTCAAACAGTGGCAACTGCAGAAAATTCTTAAGTCTCTGCTCTCTTCCAATATTCTCTTTCTTAGTATATTTCAGTTTTTTGCAGCCCCCTTTTTAACATTTACAGCTCATGGAGCAATATCCACCATTACTCAGCCTCTTGCAATATCCTCCTAGGGTAATGTGATCTATTCTACTCTGCAACCCTCATAACTTGTTATTTCATCCTTACAACTTTAGAATCTTGTGGCATCTAAGTTTGAAAGGGAATTAACAAAAAATACATAATTTCCCAGAAAGAATGTCACCAACTTAATCTCTTCCTTACAGATGTTATCAACTTCAGTCCAGTCATCAACTCTTTAGGAATCATTCCAAAGCATAGGATCATCAAGCTTTTCAACTGTTGCACAGTATCATGTGTTCATCATCATTATCTTCAAGTGTCTATGTTAGTTATACTTTTCTTTTTCTTTTAGATCTTTTTCTAGTTCATGTAACAAGGCAAGGTAGACATCTATAATATATATTCTACAATTTAAAAGGGAGTGTGTAATGAGTTTAGTGTAACATTTGATATTTTAATTATAACGATTTATGCCGATTCATAAAACAATTATATAATAGTACTCTTTATAAAGTGTTCTTCCCCCTCAACTGAGGTGATGCTGAAAATAAGCAGAGAGGACTTCTTCAAACCCAGTTTATAATCTCCAAAACAAAACCGAAGGAGAAGATAAATACACTTGAGTAAATTGACAATTAAGTAAATTGGAGAATTGGAGAATACCTGGATAGAGGTCAGAATTGCAGCCACATCATAGATTGGACTCCATTGGTTTTGTAAAATATCCAAGCATATGCTTCCATCAGCATAAACTAAACATAAATAAATATGTATCAAATAAGAACAATGTAAAACCATGTATGTATAAACAGTAACACAAACAAAATCTAGCTACTTATGTTGCAATATTTTGTTTATCCTGGTTGGATACAACAAAGTAAAATTTCTCAGGCCTAGTTTACTTGCCTTTGTAAATTTTGATAAAATAAAATGTAATAGTATCCAAATCCAATGGAATGCATGTTCTTGAAGCCTCCATTCCACCTTACACCATCCCACTTCCCAAGGAGCATGGTTTAAAAACTTTATTCAGTACTGAAAGTACTGTAAAAAATCTTTAAAAGTTTCACGTCTTACTATGATGTTCAATACTTTATGATGATTGTTCCACTTCTTACTATTATATCCATTGTCCAGTTTTCTTTCTAATTTAGATCCTTAACATTGATCTATTACCATTAGCATGAAACTGATAAAATCAATTGCATCCCATATCTTTTTGTAATAGGACTTGTAGTTTCATGTAATTTCCTATAAATTATAAAATTTCTTAGGTGCACAGAGAGAGAAGTGGATAGCACTTACAAGATTAATACTTTGATGTTTGTGATATATGTTCCACGTTGAGTGACTGACAGCTCAGAGGAAAGGGAACACTTGGTTCACCCACCATTGAGGAACCCCCAGTTAATGATTGACTTACATAGGGGTGTGAAAAAATACCAAAAATTTGGTATACCGTACTTACCGTACCAAAATATACTGATTTTACGATATACTGAAAATTTCAATATGGTATTATACCGAACCAAATTTTCCGGTATCGATATAAGATTTATATCGAAATTTTTGGTATACCATACTGATACAAAAAATTTTACTATAAACGGTATGGAATTGATACCATACCAGAAATTCGGTATACCAAAATTCTAGTACGGTATCGGTATGAAATTTTTTTATACTGAATTTTTCGGAATGATAACGGTATACAAGTTAGTGGTTCGGTACGGTTAACCACCCCTAGACTTACATGATCAACAAAAGGAATAAGCAGTAGGTGCAGAGGAACCAAATGAAAGCAGAGAAAACCTTAAGGACCGTAGTAAACCTTTTACTGATGATGTAGAATTGGAAGCAAATGTTGACGCAGATTTGGAAAATCGTTAACTAGATTCCCAATGATAACGAAGATGAGGATGTTGATGTTGTCACCGTGGCCCATCTTGCCTTCGGTTTTGCTTTCACTACTTTAAAACTCGTATGTTATTTATAATTATTTTGCGAGTCTGATGCTTAGTTATCAGTAATGCTTGAATTTATATTTGAAGCATGTTGATGTCATCTTAAGATAGATATGGATGATGACTGATATCAAATATTGACCAAATGTATAATGATGTTACTTTTACATTATGTTCAAAACGAATAAACTAAATTTTATTGCTATGGACTCTCATGATAAGGCTGCCAATGCCTTTCCCAAGCACAGATGAAAAATGATGAGGGTTACGCGTTAAGTTATCAGCCAAGGTTGACTTCCATACAAACTACTGTGCTAATGTTAGATTGTTCCCGAAAGGAACGTGTTGTAGGGTATCATCTTGGCAAGGACCACTACATCTCCATGGAACTTGGATGTATGTTAAATATGCAAGAGTTTTCACACCATAAGTTGAATAAAAATAAATATTATTAGAAAACTAATTATCTAAAATTTGGAACATGGAACCTAGGAACGCTCACTATAAAGCAATGGAGGCAGTAAAGACAATGATTAGGAGAAGAATCAAAATTTTTTATATACAAGAGAAAAATTAGGTAGGAGAAAAGGCAAAAATGAATAATAATTTAGGTTTTAAGTTATAGTATACAAGAAGGAGTAAAATAAGAAATGAAGTATATATTATTGTAGATAGTTCGCTAAAGGATAAAGTACTAAAAATAGTTAGAAAAATGATAGAATTATAGTTGTTAAGGTAGTAGTGGTGAAAGAAACTATTAATGTAATTAGTATATATGCATCTCAAATATGATTAGATGAAATAACGAAATCTAGATTTGGGGATGACTCAGATAAGGTATTACAAAACCTCCTGCCAAACGAAATAATTTTAAGAGGAGATCAAATGAACATGTCAGAGTGAAAAATAAGGAATATGGTCAGATGAATAGGGGTTATGGGTTTGGAACAAGAAATGAGGAAGAAAAAAATTTATTGGATTTTGCAATGGCATATAATCGTGCACTAGCCAATGCGTTTTTTAAGAAAAGAGAAAAACACTGGACCACGTTCAAAGATGGGAATAATAAGTAGCAAATTAACTTTCTTATGTATGGTTAGGAAGAAAGATTAAAAATTTAAAAAAATTGTAAGGTCATCCAAACTTAACTACCCTACATATAGATAATATTGTTAGATATGCACCTCAAACACATTATCAATAGAAGGAAAATATACACAATTCCTGAAATTAAATGATGGAAGTTACCGAAAAGAAAACAAAACATAATTAAGAAGAGGATAAAAGTACAAGTATTAGGAGAAATACACGATAACTCGAATGCGATATGTGATAAGATGACATTAAAGTTAAAAATAGTAATCAAGAGTGTACTTGGAGAGTTAAACGGGCATACACCATAAAGTAAAGAAACTTGGTGGTGGAATGAAAAAGTATAGGAAAAAGTGAAGGAAAAAAATGAATGGTCTATAAGGTATTATATACTCGTAAAAACGAGAAAAACTTTAAAAAAAAAATATACAATAGCCA